>SJXQ01006625.1:0-10982 GCA_006408695.1 Aepyceros melampus
AAGAGTTGACTTTTTGGAAAAGACTCTGATGCTTGGAGGGATTGGGGGCAGGAGGAGAAGGGGATGACAGATGATGACATGGCTGGATGGTATCACGGACTCGATGGACGTGAGTCTGAGTGAACTCCGGGAGATGGTGATGGACAGGGAGGCCTGGCGTGCTGCAATTCATGGAGTTGCAAAGAGTCGGAAACAACTGAGCGACTGAACTGAACTGATGATTTTAATAACAGAATTGATGCTTTTGAACTGTGCTGTTGGAGAAGACTCTTGAGAGTCGCTTGGAATGCACGGAGATCCAATCAGTCCATCCTAAAGGAAATCAGTCTTGAATATTCATTGAAATGACTGATGCTGAAGCTGAACCTCCAATATTTTGGCTACCTTATGTGAAGAACTGACTCATTTGAAAAGACCCTGCTCATATACTAATGCATATATATGAAATCTAGAAAGATGGTGCCAAAGAATTTATTTTCAGGTCAGCAATGGAAAAACAGACATAGAGAACAGACTTATGGACATGGAAGAGGGGAGGAGAAGGTGAGATATATGGAGAGAGCAATATGGAAACTTACATGGCCTTATGTAAATTAGGTGGCCAAAGGGAATTTTCTGTATGTCTCAGAAAACTCAAACAGGGGCTATGTATCAACCTAGAGGCTGATTCATGCTGTGGTTTGACAGAAAACAACAATATCCTTTAAAGTAATTTCCTTCAACTAAAAAAAAAATTTTTTTTAAGAAAAAATATTACATATACACGTGGAACAGTTCTCACTGAAAACTGAATGGAAACTGGTAGAAAGACTGTAAGAAAGATGAACATGTAAGAAGGAATGACAATCATGTTGGGACCTGAGACTCTCAGAAGGAACTCAAAGGGAAAGAGAGAAACCTGCCTGGAGTGAGTATCAAAATCACAGACTGGGAGGCCCAATCCCCATGTCCTACATCCACCATCCCCCACCCCCATGGGAGATGATGTCCTTTGGCTATCTGGAGGACCACTGAAACTAACAGGAAGGCTATGATAAGCCAGCCCTCCACTTATGAGAAGCACATTCTTTCGGGATTGCACCTAGGGAAAGGTGAAGGGTGCAGTTTGGAGACTGCTCTATGGCTTTCAGGTTTCCCACACCTGCCTTGACATGCACCACAACCTGAGCAGAGCAAACACTTCATCCCTATTTACTGCACTTTGCAGTGTGGCACGGGATCTAGGAATGGCATGATCAGGGAGAAAACTTGAACCCGGGAACACTAAGGCAACCTGGTTCTCGGGTGGATCATGGGTAGGTTGGTGACCACTGTTGGCACCTACTCAAAAGTCCCTCAGAAAGAGCCCAGAATTCTGACAGTGGCTGCTTTATTAGAGATCACACCTTGATATACAAAGTGCCCACATGGGCTCCCTTGCATGATAGTGAGGCTCCATAGAGGGGGTAGGAGGACAGTAGAGGCTGGGGAGCGATCAGTTGTGAAAGACAAAGAGGACTTTCACCTGAGTTTGCATCTGTTCAGATCAAGACAAGCAATTGTAGGCATTTGTACAAGCAGTGCATTGAAGACACCTTGGATCTCTGCTACTGAAAACAAACAAACACACACGCATAGGCATTCCTTATTTCAGCACTATCCCTTGCTGGGACAAGAATTTCTATGTTGGAAGTACACACTTTAAAGGAACAGAGCCAACTCAGGGCCCGTTCTCATAACTTCTGATCCAGTACCTTGAAATCAGACCCTACCCCATGAGGATGATGACAGAAACTGAACAGAAAGGAAGTCATGCCTTACACCCAGCCCTTGCTCTAGCATCTCCATCTTCAGCCTCAAATATATCCAAAGCGATAGGTGCCATAACAACAAGGGGAAATCTATGACTTCACATCAAACCCAGTTTGAGAGTGACCAAATACACTGGCCATGCATAGTCTGTATACAGATGCTCCCACATAAGAACACTACTTCAAGATTACAATAGGTAACTGTTTCATCTAAATTAATAGAAGGAGAGAAAGTTAAGCAAAATGAAAGTATAAAGAAACTGGTCTCATTGAAATAGCCAGAGAAAACCTCTGAAAAAAATAATGAAATAGAAAGAAGCAATTTACCTTATAAAGAACTCAAAACATTGGTATAAGAATGTTAACTGAATTAGGTAAAAGAATAGATGAACCTAGTAAAACTTTAACAAGGATTTGAAAATAGGAAAAAGACCCAAATCTAAAAAGTAAACAACTCAATAACTGAAATTAAAAACAAAAACTACCAGGAATGAATGACTAACTTACTAAGTGATACAGAAGAACACATAAGTGATCTGGAAGATAGAATAATGGAAATCACCAAATCAGAACAGCTAAAAGAAAACAGCTTTTAGTTTGTGGTAGTCTTTTACAACTGCTATAGGAGACTAATACACCATCTTAGGACTTTTATGATTCATTTTGCAACTTATCTGATGAAAACTCTTGCCTCTTTCTTGCTTCTGAGCTTTCTGAAACTCTTCAGGGACAACTTCCCTGATCATTGGAGTTAAGGTAGCCCACCCCACCTAGACATTCTTTATCACATCACCTGTTTTATTTCCTTCATCATTGTTTGAAAATGATATATGCTTATTTTTTCTTTAACTTGCTTATTATCTTATTCCAGCACATAAAATAATATCTGGTATGTAATAGATGCTTACTAAATATCTGTTAAAGGAAGGAAGAAAAGAAGGAAAGATTATTACTAATTGCTTGATGATAAAATGTCATTTAATAAACATCTGGACTATCAAAATATGAAAAAAGTTTATGAGATTTATGAGATAAAATTGAGCTTACATATATTTGTATTATTAGAATTCTTGAGAAAGAAACAGAAGAAAGAAAGGGATCAAAAATGCATATGAGGACATTATGGCTGAAAATTTCCCAAACCTGAAAGAAGAAACAGATATTTAGGTACGGAAAGCATGGTGGGGTGGGGGGTTCCAATCAAGATGAAGAAAAAAAAAAAAGAATGACTGGCACAAAGACATATTACAATTAAAATAGCAACAGCTAAAGATAAAGAAAGAATTCTAAAGGTAGAAAGATAAAAACAAAGAGTAATATTTATAAGGTAATCCCCATAATGCTATGAGCTGATTTCTCTGCAGAAAACTTGCAACCATAAAAGAGTGGCATGATATATTCAAAGTGCTAAAAGGGGGTAAACCTGAAAATTAAGATACTACCCAGAGAAATTTTCATTTAGTATCAAAGGAAAGATAAAAACCTTTCAGACAACCAAGAACTAAAACAGTTCATTAATCCTAAATTTACACTAAAGAACTGTTAAGAGGTCTGCTCTAAATAAAAAAGAATATATAGGAAAAGGGAAAATCCCACTAGGAAAGGCTATATATACATGTGTGTGTGTATATATACACACACACATGTATAATAGGGACTGGAATTCAATGTGTGATTGAACCATGAAAAGATTCAAGGCAAAAAATGATTGTAACAGCATCTATAACTATAATAAACAATTAAAGGATAAGTACGAAAATGTAAAACATGACAATCGAAACAAAAAATAAGGGAAAAGGAAGCAAAAATGTAGGTGTTTTGGAATGTGTTTGAACTTAAATGACTGTTTAAAACAAGTATTTTTTGCTGTCTTGCATACAGGGTTATTATTACCATCTTTCTAAATTCCATTTAATACATAGAGAAAATTACAAAGGTAGAACATAAAGTTTCCATTTATTCTGTACCCTGGTGCCCCTATTATTCAGTTCAGTTCAGTCACCAGGTCGTGTCCAACTCTTTGTGACCCCATGAATCACAGCACGCCAGGCTTCCCTGTCCATCACCAACTCCTGAAACTTACTCACACTCATGTCCATTGAATCAGTGAATCCATCTAACCATCTCATCCTCTGTTGTCCCCTTCTCCTCCTGCATTCAGTCTTTCCCAGCATTAGGGTCTTTCCCAATGAGTCAGTTCTTTGCATCAGGTGGCCAAAGTATTGGAGTCTCAGCTTCAATGTCAGTCCTTCTAATAAATATCCAGGACTGATTTCCTTTAGGATTGACTGGTTTGATCTCCTTGCAGTCCAAGAGACTCTCAAGAGTCTTCTCCAACACCACAGTTCAAAAAGCATCAATCCTATTATTAAAAGCATCAGTCACTATTATTAATACTTACATTTGTATTACATATTGTTTTATGGTTAATGAATAAATATTGATGCATTATTGTCAACTAAAGCCCATACTGGGTTCAAAGTCTCTTCGATTTTGCCTAATGTCCCTTTTCAATTCCAGAATTCATATTGCATTTACTTACCATATCTCCTTAAGCTCTTCTTAATTTAAAGGGCCTGGAGTCCCATATTCTGGACCCTGGAGACTTACCCTCGACTTCTTCTCATATCTACTGCTAAAATCTTGTTCTAAAACATCTTTGAAGTTGCCCAAAGTTGCACCTCTTTACTGAGGTGCCAGAAGGCAATAATATGGATAGCACAAAAGTTTGAATTCCCTAGGTTTCTATCTGATAATTATATGCTAGCAAGATTATGTACATTGTCGGACTTAATCCTCCCAACAACAAAATGAGGTAAATATATTTTAGGTCAGCTTAAGTAACCTACTACAAGCGCAAGACTAGGAAGTGGCAGAGCATTCTATTTCTCTTAATAGTTTTATCTTTTTCCCTGTCATGGAGATTAAAATCAGAATTCCTTATTGGTTTTCAGGTAGTTGGCAAGATTGATTAAGGGAGAAAAAAGGCTTAATGATAGTATTACACTGGAAGATTAACAGCTATATTTTGAGGAGATTTTTATCATTGTTGTTGTTATTATTGTCTTTGTTTGTATTAGCAATAAGATTAATACACATGAAAACATGATAATATTTCTGAGAAACCTCATTTCAAATAACCAAATTTCTTTTTTCTCCTTTAGTGATGGTCAATTCTATGGTATACATGTTTTATGTCACAAAGTGTTTGATTCAAGTTTTGATTCTGCTTCTTGGTAATTCTCGGATCTTGGATATACCATTTGAATTTCCTTAGCCTCAATTCCTCATGTGAAAAACAAGGAAAATTGCACCATTGTCAAAGATTTATGGAAAGAGCTAAATGAGATAATTCTAATGTTCTTCTTGCCTTAACTGTCATCAAAGCACCTATTCAATAACTGCAAAGATGGCTCAAAATTTCAGATTAATATGAGCTGAACTCTTTCATTTTGGTTACTGTTCATTTTCTTGCCATTTGTAATAATAAGGGTTCTAAATACAACTTTCTTTTCTGCCTATTGACAAATTACTACATAACACATAAATAAATAATTTCCTAAGTTTCTCTGAATAACATTCTTTCCTGGGGACTAACCTAACTTTCAATTCTCAGTTTTACAGGTCTAGGTTTTGTCTTAGCTTATGCTGGTTTCTTCCTCATAATTTATAAGTATCAGACTGGTATACCTTGTTCTAAGTCAACACATAAAGTATTCTTTTCACAACAGTGACGTGAGATTGAATATACTTTATATGTAGTAATTAATTAAAACTCAAAATCTCATTTGACAAATCAGAGATCTGACAGTATAAACTATTGATAAGCATAAATGGAAGACTTTTTTCTGTTCTAATTTCAAATTTATGTTCTTTCCACTGCAGCATGATGCTGTTGGCATTCTTATGTATTTAATACTATGACTCTTATTATATAATTGAATGTAGCTATCCCTAGAATAAAATACAGATATTATAAAATGAAAATGAATGTTCCCTTTAGAGACATTACCTGTATAGTAGTACTAGTCTCTACACTGGTTGATTTAGTAATAATGGGCTAGCTATTTAACCTTTCGTATCACAATGCCTGTTTTCTCTCTTACCTTAACTTTTAATCTCTGATCCTTTAAATAGGAGTTGGAAAATATTTTCTTAAAAGTCACATAATAGCTATTGTAGAATTTGGGGAACAAATGATCCATATGTGGACCACTGGACTTTGCCATTGAAGCAAAAAAACAGTCATAGGCAATATGTAAACAAATAGATGAGGTTTTGTTCTGATAAAATTCTTTTATACAGTCATGAATTATTGGCCAGATTTGGCCCATGAAACACAGTATCCCTGAGTTGGGCTAAATGAATTTTAATGTTTCATCTTTTGCTATATTCTCCAAAAGAATCATAAAAAGTTGACATGCTTTTAAATAAAGGGATTGACATATTACAGCAGAGAATGCTTACACAGACCGTGTCAATTCTGTCTCAAGTGTGCCTCCACGGAAGAGTGGTTACACATAATGTCTCTGGAGTCAGAATGGACTGGGTTTAAATACTAGACTCCCCATTTAATTTACTTTACTTCTTTCCACAATTTTCTCAACATCAGTAGGGAATTGTGACAATTTAAAACAAATTATAAATTCTTTGTCACTTCCTCTACTGAGAAGTATAGTCTATATTTATTCTTCACATTTATTTATTTATTTATTTTGCCAATGTCATGACTTTTTTTTTTCCATTTCTTTTTAATTTTACTTTATTTTACTTTACAATACTGTATTGGTTTTGCCATACATCTACATGAATCCGCCATGGGTGTACATGAGTTCCCAATCCTGAACCCGCCTCCAACCGACCTCCCCACAATACAGCAAACATGATGGTTTGTCTGCCAAAGCTGAATGAGAAAAAGCTGTTGAGTTACTTGATTATCTCTGTTTGCTCTGGTGAAAGTCAGAACACATGCAGAACATACAACTGCCCTGTGATTCACATGTATTTGTTTCAGTCAACAATTCCAGCTGATCCCCTAGCCAATAACCAGCAACAATTTCCAGTGGTATAAAAGAGCCACATTAAAAATACAGTCAGTTCAGGTATCTAATAAGCAAGATTGCAAGGAAGAACGATCCTGGTAAGCCCTTGGTGTTTCTTAGTTGCTAAGTCATGTCTATCTCTTATGTGATCCCATGACTTGCAGCCTGCCAGGCTCCTCTGTCCATGAGATTTCCCAGGTAAGAATACTGGAGTGGGTTGACTCCAGTGGGTCCTTTTCCAGGGGACTTTCCCAACTCAGGGACTGAACCAGTGTCTCCTGCATTGGCATGTGGATTCTTTACCACTGAGCCACCAGAGAAGTGAAGTTGGACACTCAGTCGTGTCCAGCTCTTTGCAACCCCGTGGTCTGTAGCCTACCAGGCTTCTCTGACCATGGAATTCTCCAGACAAGAATGCTGAATGGGTTACCATTTCCTTCTCCAGGGAATCTTTCCAACCCAGGGATCGAACCCAGATCTCCCACATTGAAGGCAGACGCTTTAACCTCTGAGCCACCAGGGAAGCCACCAGGGACACCCTTAGCAAATTTCTAATACACAAAATATGAACAAAATAAAATAATTGTTGTTTTGCATTGTTTTGGAGAAATATTCTGTGCAACAGCAGAAAACGGAAATCATGAAAATTATACTTCCTCCATATCTTGACTACTGCAAATAATGCCACTATGATCATTGGAGTGGATATATCTTCTTGAATTAGCTTTTTTGTTTTCTTCAGATATAACTCAGATATATACAACCAGGAATTTCAGGTTGCTGTAGGAGTTTAATTTTTAATTTTTTTAGGAATCCTCATTGTTTTACAGATACTTAGGAAAAACCATTGGCTAACAGTGGGAAGAGGAATGGGAAAAGAGGCAAGATAGGTGAAAGAGATTAAGAGGTACAAATAACAGCAAGTAAGACATGAGAATGCAACGTACCACAGGAAATAAAACCAGCATTTTATAATAACTTTATATGGAGTATAATATATAAAATTACTGACTCACTATGTTGTGGACCTGAAAATAATATAATACTTTGTCAACTACTCAATTAAAATTTTAACAAGTAATACTTCTTCTTATGCTTGCTATAAAAATTAAATGAACTTATATGTGTAAAAGTATTTGGAACAATGTTTGAGTGAGTATTGCACAGAATAAGTACAAGTAAAAAAAATGCTAGTTATTATTAATAACCTGGTTAATTTCAGCTTCCTAACAGAAGGGGAAGCAGTAAATCTTAAGAAAGAAATTTGAGATAAATAAAAACACTAAACTAATTAATAAAAGTATTACTATGAGATAGAGTGACTTATCCATCAGTCACAGTGCAGCAGGCCCTTGATACTTTCAGGGATATACAAAATGTTTTAATTTTCACTTTGCTTTTTTTTAAGGAAGAAAATATATCTAATAGTGAATGTCTGATAGAGATACAGTCTGGTTATATCCCTTATTATACTAAGATACTCATCAGTTCAGTTCAGTCACTCAGTCATGCCCGACTCTTTGTAAACTCATGGACTGCAGCACACCAGGCTCCCTGTCCATCACCAACACCCAAAGTTTGCTCAAATTCATGTCCATCGAGTCAGTGATGTCATTCAACAACCTCATCCTCTGTCATTATCTTCTCTTCCTGCGTTCAATCTTTCCCAGAATCAAGGTCTTTTCCAATGAGTCAGTTCATCGCATCAGATGACCAAAGTATTGGAGCTTCAGCTTCAGCATCAGTCTTTCAAATGAATATTCAGGACTGATTTCCTTCAGGGTGGACTGGTTTGATCTCCTTGCAGTCCAAGGGACTCTAAGAGTCTTGTCCAACACTGCAGTTTAAAAGCATCAATTATTTGGTCCAAGCTTTCTTTATGGTCCAACTCTCACATCCATATGTGACTACTAGAAAAATCATAGTTTTGACTAGTTGAAATTTGTTGGCAAAGTAATGTCTCTGCTTTTTAATATGCTGTTTATGTTGCTCATAGCCTTTCTTCCAAGGAGCAAGCATCTTTTAATTTCAGGGCTGTGGTGATTTTGGAGCCCAAAAAAAGAAAGTCTGTCACTGTTTCTATTGTTTCCACATTTATTGGCCATGAAGTGATGGGACCAGATGCCATGATCTTAGTTTTCTAAATGTTGAGTTTTAAGCCAACTTTTTCACTCACCTCTTTCACTTTCATCAAGAGGCTCTTGATTTCCTCTTTGCTTTCTGCCATAAAGGTGGTGTCTTCTGCATATCTGAGGTAACTGATATTTCTCTTGACAGTCTTGATTCCAGCTTATGCTTTATCCAGCACAGCATTTTGCAAGATGTACTCTGTATATAACTTAAATAAGCAGGGTGACAATATACAGCCTTGGCATACTCCTCTCCCAGTTTGGAACCAGTCCAAATTGGGAAATGTACTCATAGCACATTTGAATATCAATGTACTCATAGCATATTTTAAATATTTCCTATATAAGAAGGAGATAACAAAGGCAATAATTCATAAAAGTCATATATGTTTCCAAATAAGCATATATCAATCTAGATTTAAATTCTCCTTCTAGAGTTTCTAATTGATGTTACTCTAAAATTCTTGGCTTTAAACTTGCAATTAAAAGGAAAAAAGCTCATCTGTTTATTTAAGTCAGTATTCTGCTCCCCATTAAGCTAATATTTTGTGACAGCAATTTATATATGCAAGATAAACTGAAATTCCTATTGTTTAAAAGTCAAGTGCTGGTGACGTCAGAAAATATAACAGTGGAACTTGTGAAGCATTTAGGGTATATGATTGCCAAAGAGATGCCAGAATTCTTGGAATCTCATCCAAAATCTTCTCAACTTTTTGCTTAGTGTCAGCTCCACCAAAAATAGTTTCATCTCTAAGATTTCAAAGTAGAATGATCTCTAAGAACTGTTAGAATTTTATATAATTAAAACCAACAGATTACGAGCCCAACAGTAACTCCCCCAGTGGAGAAGCAGCACAGATGCCTGCATCCACCACTAGCAAGTGGGGGCTGGGCAGGGAGGCACGGGAGGCACAGGCTGCTGTGCTTTGTAAGATTTGGGCCGGAATGCCCCGTGCATAACCAGAGTGAATTAACTTGAGCTAGCAAACCAGACTGTGGGATAGCTACCACGTGAAAAGCTCGAACATAAGACACCTCCAGGACCGCGCACAGAACAAAGGACAGAACAGAACTAGCCGGCTGCAGACCATCCCCCTCTGGTGACAGGCAGCCAGAGCTGTAAGGGCTGGAAGTGGGCAATAGCAGCCCAAGAGATACATTACATATCAGATGCCTGCATCCACCACTAGCAAGTGGGGGCTGGGCAGGGAGGCACGGGAAGCACAGGCTGCTGTGCTTTGTAAGATTTGGGCCGGAATGCCCCGTACATAACCAGAGTGAATTAACTTGAGCTAGCAAACCAGACTGGGATAGCTACCACGTGAAAAGCTCGAACATAAGACACCTCCAGGACCGCGCACAGAACAAAGGACAGAACAGAACTAGCCGGCTGCAGACCATCCCCCTCTGGTGACAGGCAGCCAGAGCTGTAAGGGCTGGAAGTGGGCAATAGCAGCCCAAGAGATACATTACATACCAAAATGGAAGCAGACTTCTTTGCTAAGACTTCTGGGGGTTATGGACAGTCATCAGCCGCAAGAGAAGGGACACCAGCGATACACCCAGAAAACTGAGCAGTAGGCAATAAGTCACAGCTACTGCGCTTGCCAAACCCCTGAGCTACTCAGACTTAGGAAGGGCACAGAGCACAGGCCCAACCGAATCTGTGCCTCTGGGCTACCTGAGCGCCAAGCCTGAGCAGCTTGGTCTAGGGAGGTGCATGCAGCCTAGGACCCACCTTAGATGGTTCCCGGCGGAGCAAGGTAGAGCCTGAGCAGTGTGCACCGCTAGCAGGGGCAGGACCAGCGGGGCTGAGACACGGCAAGCACACACCAGATATACTTGTTTGCAGCATCCCTCCCTCCCCACAGCGAGACTGAACAAGTGAGCCTAAAAAAAAAAAGTATCCACCACTGCCCACCCCCCGTGACAGGGCGGAAGTCAGACACTGAAGAGAACAGCAAACAGAAGAAGTTAAACAGAGGGAACAACCTTGGAAGTAACCCCACACTGCCCAG
>SJXQ01006626.1:0-128602 GCA_006408695.1 Aepyceros melampus
TTATAAAGATATCATTACAGAACAGGGGTAAATATAAACAGTAATGGACAAATAATTAGTTAATTGTATGGTAAGATTGAAGTTTGGTGCCTATTATATCCTTATAAAAAGTAAGTTAAAGTGACTAAAATTTTGCAAGTGAAAGAGAAAGTTATAAAACATTTAGAAGAAAATTTAGAAGTATGTTTTCATGACCACAGGATAGAAAGAGATTTCTTCACAAAGACACAAACCATACAAGACCCCAAAATGCAAGTCATTAAGGGAAGATTTAATTTCATCATATTAAAATTAAGATATTCTTTATCAAAAAGCACTGGTAAACAGAGTGAAAATACAGTCCACAAACTGGTAACACATACAACTGGCAAACAACTAGCACCCGGATAACAAATAGAACCTCCTCAATTTGGTGAGAAAAAGACAATCCAATACAAAATAGAAAAATCCCCAAGATTTAAAAAAGAAAGGGAAAATTATAAGACTCACAGACACATGACAATGTGTTAAATAACATTAATCAGAGAAATGAAAATTAAACACACAATGAAATACCATTACCCACTCTCTCAGTTCAGTTCAGTCACTCAGTCGTGTCCGACTCTGTGACCCCATGGACTGCAGCACGCCAGGCTTCCCTCTCCATCATCAACTCCCGGGGCTTACTCAAACTCATGTCCATCGTGTTGGTGATGCCATCCAACCATCTCATCATCTTCTGTCGTCCCCTTCTCCTGCCTTCAATCTTTCCCAGCATCAGGGTCTTTTCCAATGAGTTCTTTGCATCAGGTGGCCAAAGTATTGGAGCTTCAGCTTCAGCATCTGTCCTTCCAATGAATATTCAGGACTGATTTCCTTGAGGATTGACTGGTTTGATCTCTTTGCAGTCCAAAGGACTTGCAAGAGTCGTTTCCAACTCCAGGCCAGAATACTAGAATGGGTAGCCTTTCCTTTCTCCAGGAGATCTTCCCAACCTAAGGATTGAACCCAGGTCACCCACATTGCAGGTGGATTCTTTCTTTATCAGTTGAGCCACAAGGGGAGCCCAAGAATACTGGGATGGGTAGCCTATCCTTTCTCCAGGGGATTTTCCCAACCCAGGAATTAAACCAGGGTCTCTTGCATTGCAGGTGGATTCTTTACAAACTGAGTTATCAGGGAAGCCATACCCACTCACTAAAGCTATCAAGAAAAGAGTTTTATGAGGTTGGAATAGCAGTGGATAACCCTCATTCACTTTTGAATTTCTTAGTAATTAAAACATTCACACACTCCCATATTTCTAAACACGACTTTAATATACATCATAGAGAAATGCTTATACACATTTTATAAAAATATTTCTAGCACTGTAGATCATAACAGCTATTCTGTAAACAAGAGTGGAGCTTATAAATAAGTATGTCTGCCATGCTAGGTCACTTTATCACGTCCAACTCTTTGTGATCCTGTGGACTTGAGCTCACCAAGCTCCACTGTCCATGGGATTTACCAGGTAAAAATACTGGAGTGGGTTGCCATGCCCTCCTCCAGGAGATCTTCCCAACCCAGGGACTGAACCCAAGTCTCTCCTGTCTCCTGCATTGGCAGGTGGGTTCTTTACCACTAGCGCCACCTGGAAAGCCCCCCAAATAAGTATGCTTATATATTTATATCATGGAAAGAGAGGAACCGTAGGTTTCTTAGAACGAACTACATAATTTAGAAGTAGTCTCAATAGAATTTGATCACCTACTGAAAGATAGTAGGGAATCTACCTTCTGGAAGGAAGATAGGGTAATGGACAAAAGAGGCAGAGTGATTTCCACTACTAGTTTGAGCAATCATGTCAATGGTGGTGCTATTGACCATGATAGTTTCTCTAATCATTTCTATATCTATTTTAAGTTTTAAAGCCATAAAAAACCAAAGAAGTACTTCCTATCTCTCTTAATTTGAAACCAGCACATCTGGAGTATCCATTATAAACATATTGTGATATTGGCAAGACACTTCACACACTTGTGCACACTCACAGAAACACTCAGAGAGAAACTCAAAATGGCAAAGCTGATAGGAAAAGAGGCTCCAACTCAATAGTATTAAGTATTTAAACTGTACATAACTTCCAGATTGGTAAAAGCTAAGACGTTGGGATGAGACTAAGTGTTAGGTTGTAGTTGGGGACTCTCACCCGCTTTTTGGGGAGTAGAAATTGGTATAACTACTTGGGAAAACATTTTGGTATTACTGAGTAAATCTGAACCTGCATATAACCTTTAAACCAGCATACTAGTTATTAGGTGGAAATGCTCATGAATGCTTGCAAATTTTCACTGGGACACATGCATAAAAATAACCTTAGCATCAAAACATAGAAACAACCCAAATGACCATCAGTATTAGAATCAAAATCTACAAAGTCTTACTCTGTGGACTACTACACAGCTATAAAAATAACTGAAATGTAGCTTGTGCCTTAATTTGGATGAGTTTTGCACAGACATAATGATGAATGAAAAGAAGCAAGCCTCTGATAATACACAGTGTATCACTTCACTTCTGTCAAGTTAAGAAACAAAACTTTTACTTTGCATTTTATTTTTATTGAAATGTAATTGATTCACAATATTATATTAGTTTCTGGCATACAGAGTATGTGTAGTGATTCAGTATTTTTTACAGATTATACTCCATCACATATTACTACAAGTTAATGGCTAAGATTCCCTCTATTGTACAATTTATCTGTAACAAATGAAACTTTTAACACATTATTTAGAGATGCAACAGGTGTCAAAAGAAGTGTTAGGCTCAGGAAGAGAGGATGGGCATGATGAGGAAGTGTGGGGTGACTGGGGTTGGAGCAATAAGGAACTTCTAAAGGATGGTACAGTTTTATACTTTTGAATCTGGGTACTGATCACACGAGTGCTTCAATTCAGTTCACTTCAGTCACTCAGTCATGTCCGACTCTTTGTGACCCCATGGACTGCAGCACACCAGGCCTCCCTGTCCATCACCAACTCCTGGAGTTCACTCAAACTCATGTCCATTGAGTCCATGATGCCATCCAACCATCTCATCCTCTGTCATCCCCTTCTCCTCCTGCCTTCAATCTTTCCCAGCATCAGGGTCTTTTAAAATGAGTCAGCTCTTTGCATCAGGTGGCCAAAGTACTGGACTTTCAGCTTCAACTTCAGTCCTTCCAATGAATATTCAGGACTGATTTCCTTTAGGACGGACTGGATGGATACAGGTGCTTACTTTGTTATAATCTTTAAAAATCTTCATATGTTCATGGTCATTTTACAATAATAAAAATGTAAAAATGAAACATGAAACCAAACTATGAGGATAACTCTCTCTTTGAGCCATTGAATTACAGGTAATTTTGATTTGTTTCTTTTTCTTAAGCTTTTTCAAGTGAAAATGATAGTCAAAAAGAAATGACACGGCTTCCCAGGAGACGCTAGTGGTAAAGAACCTGCCTGCCAATGTAGGAGACGTAAGAGATGCAGGTTCTATCCCTGGGTCAGGAAGATCCCCTGGAGGAGGGCATGGCAACCCATTCTAGTATTCTGCCTGGAGAATCCCCATGGACAGAGGAGCCTGGCAGGCTAAGGTCCATAGGGTCGCAAAGAGTCGGACATGACTGAAACAACTTGGCATGCATGCACGTTAGCATTTTTAAATTGGAAAAAATTTATTTGATGAGAGGGGACATATGCATCACCCCTGAAAAATCCTTGGCCATAGGTTAAAATGATTGGTGCCCCTGAGTAGAATTTTATTTTTCTTAGCAAGACCTGTTAGGGGAAAAGTTTAGAAAAAATATGTAGTGTCACTTGAAGCTAGTTTCTTGACTTCAATTTTTTTGCCTTTACATGTACGTTCCCAGTTTCTTCTTTCTTCCTCCCATTTGGAAGTTAAGTGGAAGACATGCTTATTGAACTGAGAGGGAGATCATTTTTTTGTTTTTGTTTTTGTTTTGCTTTTTCTCCCTCAACGTGCCATCATGTACTGCTTTTCATTTTGGATGGGTGGGCATTAGGTAGTCTGTCTAAGGAATCCTTTGCACATTAGTGGTTGTACTTACCAACTTGCCTTCTAATTAGGAGTCCTCCATGCTAGCTACAATTCAGTGCCTCACGTATGTGGATCTCATTGTGTACAGGGTTCCAAAACGTGAAAGTGCTTCCAGCTCTCCTTGTGTACTTATTTGCATTTCAGTGGAGAGGTCTTTCTCAAGCATGGTCATCTAATATGATGTGAGGAAAAATGATGGCAGGATTGCATGCAGGAAAGCCATCATAGCAGTTGGCACCACAGCTGCTTAAATCTGTCCTTAGTCCTGTTTCCTTTTAATTAATCTCACGGGAAAAGAGAAGCACGATCGTGCTGCAAAATGGGATATTTTTGGACTTCTCATTATTCTTTTATAATTGTGCCTCTAGTCATTTTTATCTTTACCTCAGTAGAGTTTCCAGGAAAAACCAGAGACTGGACAGGTTATGGAGCACTCACCTTATACAAGGCATTGTTCAAGCTGTATAAATACACAGGGCCTGCTCTTTTCCCTCATGATCAAAAGGGACAGACAACCATGCTAATAATAGTACTTCATGTGAATAATTCTGCAATGGACTTGGGAGCACAAGATCTCTCTTTGAGGTATTGATGTCATTTCCTTTGGGTATATACCCAGAAGTGGGATTCCTGGAGCGTTTGGTTATTCTAAATTTAATTTTTTGAGGAAACTCCATACTGTTTCTCATAGTGACTGCCCCAGTTTACATTCTCAGCAACAGTGCCCAGTGGTTCCCTGTTCCCTCCTGGTAGAGCCAGCATTTGTCACCGGTAAGATTTGGACTATAAAGAAAGCTGAGTGCCGAAGAATTGATGCTTTTGAATTGTGGTGTTGGAGAAGACTGTTAAGAGTCCCTTGGACTGCAAGGAGGTACAACCAGTCCATCCTAAAGGGAATCAGTCCTGGATGTTCATTGGAAGGACTAATGTTGACCTAATGTGAAGAGCTGACTCATCAGAAAAGACCCTGATACTGGGAAAGATTGAAGGCAGGAGGAGAAGGGAACGACAGAGGATGAGATGGTTGGATGGCATCACCGACTCAATGGACATGGGTTTGGGTGGACTCTGGGAGTTGGTGATGGACAGGGAGGCCTGGCGTCCTGCAGTTCATGGGGTCACAAAGAGTCGGACACGACTGAGCAACTGAACTGAACTGAACTCTTTTTGATAATAGCCGTTTTCAGAGGTGTGAAGTGGTATCTCATTGTGGTTTAGATTTGCATGTACCTGTTGACAATTTGTATATCTTCTTTGGAAAAGTTTAATCAAGACCTTTGCCAATTTTTAAATTGAAGTGTTTTTTTGGCTGTTGAGTTATAGGGGTTCCTTATATATTTTGGATACATATTTTGAATTAACCTATTTTTAAATCAGATATTAGGTTTGCAAATATTTTCTCCCAATTCATCCATTTGTTTTTCACTTCATTGATTGTTTCCTTTGCTGTGCATAAGTTTTTTTTTTTTTAGTTTGATGTAGTCCTAATTGTTTATTTTTGCTTTTTTTGAGCTTTTAGTACTATTACAACATTCTTCACAATAGCCAAAGTTATTATGACTATGTGTATGTTTATCAAAACATCATGCTGGACATTTCAAACATATACAATATTTAAAGTAATGATAATTATTATAAATGATGGTAATAACAACCGCAGAATTAATTTAGTTTCCTATCTAAGCAGCCTTTATGTATTAAGTCATCTAATATTCAAACAACTGCATCACGTGGCTATTATTTGATACCATTTTACAGATGAGGGAATTGAGACTGAGACATCAAATCATGTGCCCCAAGTTATAGGACTCCTGAAAGGTACAGTCAGAATTAAAAACTACTAAAAGGTTCAGTCAGCGTCTTGAATATGCATTTCTCATAAACTATAAGAAAGCATGGAAAGCAAGAAACTGGATGTCTTTAAACTGAGAAAAGTGTAAGAACACAGAAATTGAACTGATGGAACATTTATTTAGTTTTGTGGTCAGGTAGTGTGACTGTAGACCCACTGTTTGAACCCACTACTTAGATGGTGTTCAAGTTCACTGCAAAATAAAGCTGTAAATAACGTTGATGCAGAGTGGCACTGGTCAGGGTCAAGACACCAAATGAAACCTGGGAATTTGAAACTGACTTCATTAAAGACCAATTCCCGGCGTGGTGTCGTCAGTACTGGTCAGTCCTGTGCTTTTTTATGTTGACATTCAAGGTCTGTGTCTTCCTAATGATTAAAACCTGTGTTTTCTTTACGTATATCTAAATGTTGACTTTTCTCAATGACTGTTACACTTCAAAATGTCAGAAATTGCTACACACCATCCTAAATGAAAACTTCAAGCCTTAAGTTTAAGAAAATGACCACTCAGACTTAGAAGCAAGTGTGCAAGCAATGTGTGGCATGATGTACTAGGCATCTGGAATGGGTTTTCCTCATAAATTATGAGAAAGCACAGACAGCAAGAAACTGCATCTTTAAATTGAAAAAAAGGTGAGTAAGAACATAGAAATTAAACTGATGAAGAATTTATTTGGTTTTGTGGTCATTTGACTGAATATATTTTGTGTGATCATTTAAATTTTAATAGACTACACCACCCCACCCCACCCCCATCATGTGGTTAATCAGTTGTCTTTTTTCTGCAAGGAAAATAGGGAAGCGGAAAGTAAAATGCATGCTAATCCATAACTGTGTTTGAGTGATTGTTTCTACTGAAAGTTTACGTCTACCCGACACACTCATGCTGAGTCAAGGTGTCACCATCTTAAACAAAAAGACAAATCTACTGTGCATATATTATGGAGCTCTGTTTATAGAGGCTATGAAGTGATCATTTAGAATTTTAGATGTTTTTAAGACGTAAAATATTTATCTTGCATCTTGGGGCACTGAATGTAAAATACAGTAATTCACAAGAAGAGCTGCCTTCACCAAGCTCTTCTCTTTGGCAAGACCTAAAATCATCTATTTCCGATTACTGTTCCATATTGATCTCCTTCAAGGAGACTAGTGAGTAATTTCAGCACCACTGTTTTCTTCTTGTTTATTCATGTCTTTTAGGAGAGAAAAGAAATATTTGCTAATGGAAGAAACAAAACAACATATTTGCACCATGCTGTGCCTTTCTTTTGACAAGGGCAGATGTGGTAAGGAAGCTTTTCTCCTTCATAAAATTGTTTACAGGAAACAGTGGGAAAGAGCAAAAGAAAAACAGTGTTTTTTTAGCAGCTGGAGGTTATCTGAATGGAGTCTTCAACTCTGTGCATGTTTTGTAATGCAGATTTCTTTGAAAATGGTCTTGCCGGGTGACCTTAAATACATTTTGGAATTATTTTACCATGAAATTAGTTTTCTCCATCATTGGCTTAGTTGAATCCCCCCTCCCCTCCCTTTTTTTTGTGATCAATGCTGAGACATTAAAAATAAAGCCCTGGCTGCACATGCTACTTTTATAAGTTCCTATCACAAATCCATCAGTGTGTGTTGAAAACCAGGTCATTGTTGCAGCCTTGTTACTTGGTACTTGCTCCTCCACCTCTTGCCTCAAGCCTTCATTCTGCACTTCTGCCCCTGGTGCTGGCCCACATTTGTCTACTGATTATCGTTTATTATACAAATAGAGAAGGAAAGGAGAAGGAAGTAGCAACCCACTCCTGTATTCTTGCCTGGAGAATCCCATGGACAGAAGGGCCTGGGAGGCTACAGTCCATGGGGTTGCAAGAGTCAGGCTCGACTTAGCGACTAAACCATTACCACCAGAGAAGGAAAGGAGCTTCGGGAGACAAAGTGGCACAGAAATGTTTTGCAACTGGACGAGCCATATCAGAAATTACTGATCCAAACAGCAACTCATGGTTCAGAAATTATAGTGGGAAGCCAGCTGATGGTGATGATATTGGTAGAGGGGATGGTGGTAAGGGTGATGGAGGTGGTCATAGGAATGGTAGTTGGGATGGTTGATGGTAGCGATGGTGACAGTGGATGGTGATTATAGTGGTGCTGGTGGTGGTGACGGTGGTGTTAGTGATGGTAGTGATGGTGATGATGATGGTGGTGTTGCTAAGTAATGGCAGTGATGGTGGTGGTAGAAGAAGTATGGCAATGACATGCATACATGCTAAGTCGCTTCAGTCGTGTCTGACTCTGTGCAACCCCATGGATGGCAGCCCACCAGGCTCCCCTGTCCCTGGGATTCTCCAGGCAAGAACATTGGAGTGGGTTGCCATTTCCTTCTCCAATGCATGCAATTGATGGTGGTCATAGGAATGGTAGTTGGGATGGTTGATGGTAGCGATGGTGACAGTGGATGGTGATTATAGTGGTGCTGGTGGTGGTGACGGTGGTGTTAGTGATGGTAGTGATGGTGATGATGATGGTGGTGTTGCTAAGTAATGGCAGTGATGGTGGTGGTAGAAGAAGTATGGCAATGACTTGCATACATGCTAAGTCGCTTCAGTCATGTCCGACTCTGTGCAACCCCATGGACAGCAGCCCACCAGGCTCCTCTGTCCACAGGATTCTCCAGGCAAGAATACTGGAGTGGGTTGCCACTTCCTTCTCCAAGATAAAGACTGCTGCTGCTGCTGCTGCCGCTAAGTCACTTCAGTCGTGTCCGACTCTGTGTGACCCCATAGACGGCAGCTCACCAGGCTCCCCCGTCCCTGGGATTCTCCAGGCAAGAACATTGGAGTGGGTTGCCATTTCCTTCTCCAATGCATGCAATTGAAAAGTGAAAGTGAAGTCGCTCAGTCATGTCTGACTCTTAGCAACCCCGTGGACTGCAGCTTACCAGGCTCCTCCGTCCATGGGATTTTCCAGGCAAGAGTACTGGAATGGGGTGCCATGGCAATGACTTAAAAAACATTAAAATCAGTTAAGGTTCTAAGAAATATGGTTGGTGCAACACTTTCTCTCTGCGCTGCTCAATTTACAACAGGCGGTCCTCTTTCTATAGTAATATTTTTCTGTATTTAAAAATACAATTAATTTTCACAAGGGAAGTCTTTATCAAACATGCTACATGCATACAGAAGATACCTCAAAGTCAACAAAACACATTTTCAATGATTTGTTGGGCACCCATTCAGTACCCTTGGGGAATGAGAGTTATAAAAAGAAAATTAACCCTGTAAATGAAGTCGTGCTAAAATCTCCCTATATTCACTTTTCCAACTGCTTTTATACCTGGGATTATGGTCTCTGTGTCATTGCTAGTTGGAACATTTTTTTCCATTCCACACTTTGAAATATGAATCTATTACAGAAGGATCATGTTCGTGAGGTATTGGGGATAAATAAGTTACGAACAGTAATTAGTTTTCAGACACTCCAGTTGAGTATGGCAATGCATTTTCCACCCAAAATAATTTCCTCCCAAGCAGTTGGTTTATAATAAGAAGAGTTTAGTTTGACTAAACTTGCATATTCAGAGTGGGCTGTCTTTATCTTCTTGACACATCATTTTCCAATATCACTGTATTGTTCCTTCTGTTCATTGTTTCCCACAAAAGATTTCCTCTTCTAGACAGATAACCTGTGGCACCCTATTCCTCACATCTTTCCCATTAGACAACAACAGCGAAAAATAATTTTCCAACCCAGCCCATGTACCCTCCACCTAAAGCCCTGCCTCGTCCACTGTCATGGTTCTCAGAAGTGTTTTAAGAGTTGTCTCCCCTTGTTTATACTTTCTCATCTTCTCTTTAGCCCACTGCAGTCTGGATTCTGTCCTGATCACTCTGCAAATTTCCCCTCAACATTAGCCAATGACCATTTTTGCTCATATCTTTTCTTCCAAAGAGTGAGTGTCTTTAATTTCATGGCTGCAGTCACCATCTGCAGTGATTTTGGAGCCTTCCTAAAATGAAGTCAGCCACTGTTTCCCTATCTATTTGCCATGAAGTGATGGGACCAGATGCCATGATCTTAGTTTTCTGAATGTTGAACTTGAAGTCAACTTTTTCACTCTCCTCTTTCACTTTCATCAAGAGGCTTTTTAGTTCCTCTTCACTTTCTGCCATAAGCGTGATGTCATCTGCATATCTGAGGTTATTGATATTTCTCCCAGTAATCTTGATTCCAGCTTGTGCTTCATCCAGCCCAGCGTTTCTCATGATGTACTCTTCCTATAAGTTAAACAAACAAGGTGACAATATACAGCCTTGACAACTCCTTTTCCTATTTGGAACCAGTCTGTTGATCCATGTCCAGTTCTAACTGTTGCTTCCTGACCTGCATACAGATTTCTCAAGAAGCAGATCAGGTGGTCTGGTATTTTCATCTCTTTCAGAATTTTCCACAGTTTATTGTGGTCCACACAGTCAAAGGCTTTGGCATAGTCAGTAAGGCAGAAATAGATGTTTTCAGTTCACAAATTGTTGAAGCCTGGTTTGGAGGATTTTGAGAATTACTTTACTAGTGTGTGACAAACTTAACATATTAAAAAGCAGAGACATTACTTCGCCAATAAAGGCCTGCCTCATCAAAGCTATGGTTTTTCCAGTGGTCATGTATGGATGTGAGAGTTGGACTATAAAGAAAGCTGAGCACCGAAGAATTGATGCTTTTAAACTGTGGTGTTGATGAAGACTCTTGAGAGTCCCTGGGACTACAAGGATATCCAACCAGTCCATCCTAAAGGAAATCCGTCCTGAATATTCATTGGAAGGACTGATGTTGAAGCTGAAAATCCATTACTTTGGCCACCTGATGTGAAGAGTGACTTATTTGAAAAGATTCTGATGCTGGGAAAGATTGAGGGCAGGAGGAGAAGGGGATGACAGAAGATGAGATGGTTGGATGACATCACCAACTCAGTGGACATGAGTTTGAGTAAACTCCGGGAGTTGGTGATGGACAGGGAAGCCTGGTGTGCTGCGGTTCATAGGGTCGCTAAGAGTCAGACACGATTGAGTGACTGAACTGAACTGATTTTTACTCAACCAAGAGCCCATTCCTCAGACTATTCCTGGTCATCTAGACGGCATTCGGCCTTGTTGATTATACCCTCTCTGATAAACTGTTAGACCGATAGCCAGCTTCTGGACTCATCCAAGTCTGAGAAGGTTATTCCAGAGCATCACAACTTTGAAATGTTGGCCAAAATCTATTCATTTATCTTTCCTACCTCTTTTGTACCCCTCATGCCTTGCACATATATGAGTATTTTCCTCAAATTTCTTTCAGTTTTAGTAGCACATCTTTTCTTGAGCTTAAGCAAATGAAGGTGCTTCCCTGGTAGCCCAGACAGTATTTACCTGAGATGTGGGAGACCTGGGTTCGATCGCTGAGGTGGGACGATCCCCTGGAGAAAGGAATGGCAACCCACTCCAGTATTTTTGCCTGGAGAATCCCACAGACAGAAGAGCCTGGCAGACTATCCACGGGGTTGCAAAGAGTCAGACACGCCTGAGCGGTAACTCTACTTGTCTAGGCAAATGGAGGATTTATTGCTGTGATTCAGTGTTACATCTCAGATCAAAAAGCAGGAAGTGCTGCCAGGCCTTGTAGGGACTGAGAATAGGAAGAGGCATGTCTGGGAACCAAGACAGTTGATCTTGGATGTACTCTGCCCTCCGGAGCCAAAGAATTATGAACTACTGTCTCCTTGTCTGTTTCGCCGCCATTTTATTTATTTTTTCTTTCTACAGACCAGCTTTCCCTGCTTATCAGCTTCCCTTTTGCTTCCCTGGGTTTATACGTCCTCAGTGCCCGTTGTCTGTGCCAGGGGATCAGGGACGAGTGATAGAGACCCCCAGAAGGTCTGTGGTCTGCTCATAGGAGTGGGGGAGGCAGGCCAACGTGCCCATTTCAGCAGGCTCTTAAAAATCTGGTGAATGACTGAGCATCTCTCTCCCATCTTCTCTCATTTCCTTAAGCAATCTAAACTCTCAAAACACTAATATTTCTCACTGACAAGAAAGTGATTTTAGCCAGCAGAGCTTCAACCTTCCTCTCCACTCCCCTTAGTCCCACAGTGGGATATATTGTCCTTATCAAAAGAGCTATTTTTATCTAAAATGAGTTCCTTCTGGAGTCTGAGTAGACCATTGTCTTCTTATTTTGGTTAAAAAAAAAGTGGGAGAAGTGGATTCAGTGCTTCTATGAGTCAGTTATTGCTACAGGAACGCAGTTAAGGTCTGTGGTCTGCTCATAGGAGTGGGGGAGGCAGGCCAACGTGCCCATTTCAGCAGGCTCTTAAAAATCTGGTGAATGACTGAGCATCTCTCTCCCATCTTCTCTCATTTCCTTAAGCAATCTAAACTCTCAAAACACTAATATTTCTCACTGACAAGAAAGTGATTTTAGCCAGCAGAGCTTCAACCTTCCTCTCCACTCCCCTTAGTCCCACAGTGGGATATATTGTCCTTATCAAAAGAGCTATTTTTATCTAAAATGAGTTCCTTCTGGAGTCTGAGTAGACCATTGTCTTCTTATTTTGGTTAAAAAAAAAGTGGGAGAAGTGGATTCAGTGCTTCTATGAGTCAGTTATTGCTACAGGAACGCAGTATGATGAGCAGTGGCCCAAATCTTGGGGCTGACAAGCACAGGCATTTGGCTTTCTTGCTCTGGGATCTGCAGGAGCTGAGGTCTGGCTGATGCTGACTGAACGTGATGCAGCCAGGTGTGGGTCCGATCATTTCAGGACCTGGGCTGAAGGGCAGGGACTCTGTGAGGTTTGCTCCTCCTGGGCAGAATCCTGAGTGGAAATAGGGGTTGCTTCTACAGACCTGGATTCAGACATGGCAACTGTTCTATTGTTTATAAAGTCAGAGACACAGCATTCAACTACCATAGTCCTCAATCACTTAAAAGATTTCAGTGGATTTTCAGTTTTTAAGGGTAAGTTCCAATATCTTGGTGGCTCAGAGGTTAAAGCGTCTGCCTCCAATGCGGGAGACCCAGGTTCGATCCCTGGGTTGGGAAGATCCCCTCAGTTCAGTTCAGTCGCGCAGTCGTGTCCGACTCTTTGCGACCCCATGAATCGCAGCACGCCAGGCCTCCCTGTCCATCACCAACTCCCGGAGTTCACTCAGACTCACGTCCATTGAGTCTGTGATGCCATCCAGCCATCTCATCCTCGGTCGTCCCTTTCTCCTCCTGCCCCCAATCCCTCCCAGCATCAGGGTCTTTTCCAATGAGTCAACTCTTCGCATAAGGTGCCCAAAGTACTGGAGCTTCAGTTTTAGCATCATTCCTTCCAAAGAAATCCCAGGGTTGATCTCCTTCAGAATGGACTGGTTGGATCTCCTTGCAGTCCAAGGGACTCTCAAGAGTCTTCTCCAACACCACAGTTCAAAAGCATCAATTCTTCGGCGCTCAGCCTTCTTCACAGTCCAACTCTCACATCCATACATGACCACAGGAAAAACCATAGCCTTGACTAGACGGACCTTAGTCGGCAAAGTAATGTCTCTGCTTTTGAATATACTATCTAGGTTGGTCATAACTTTTCTTCCAAGGAGTAAGCGCCTTTTAATTTCATGGCTGCAGTCACCATCTGCAGTGATTTTGGAGCCCAAAAAAACAAAGTCTGACACTGTTTCTACTGTTTCCCCATCTATTTCCCATGAAGTGATGGGGCCAGATGCCATGATCTTCGTTTTCTGAATGTTGAGCTTTAAGCCAACTTTTCCACTCTCCTCTTTCACTTTCAACAAGAGGCTTTTTAGCTCCTCCTCACTTCTGCCATAAAGGTGGTGTCATCTGCATATCTGAGATTATTGATATTTCTCCCAGCAATCTTGATTCCAGCTTGTGTTACCCCTGGAGAAGGAAATGGCAATCCACTCCAGTATTCTTGCCTGGAGAATCCCATGGACAGAGAAGCCTAGTACGTTATAGTCCACGGGGTCGCAAAGAGTCAGACACGACTGAGCGACTTCACCACCACCACCACCACCACCACCACCTTCCAATATCTTAGCTCTGTATGCTAAGCTGCTAAGTCTGTAACTGCCTCGAGCTGATGTCGCAAGCCTCGTTTCTCTCTTCTTTGTCCTTCTGAGTGAACAACGTGACTGAGGCCAGTTAGGATCACTGTTGAACCTGCCATGTTTCACCCTGTCTCAGGCTGTTCTTTTGGACTTTCCTCCCTTTCCTTATGTAACGAACTCCCATTTAAAACTAACGTCAAGGAAACACTTCCTCCTAGAAGCTACCAGTGATTGCCTTAAGCTGGCCATGATGCCCCTCCTCTGTACTTCTCGTCTGGCGTTTCCCTCTCTCATTGTGTTTACCCCATGTGACATATCATTGCTGTAATGCTCTGTTCCTCCGGACAGAACTGAAAGTTTCTCAAGTACTATAGAAACGCCTAATCAATTTGCGTCCCTAGGGACTAACACAGTGCCTGAAACTTACAGGCATGCGGTCAGCATTGTGAAAAGAAAGGAGAAGAATGAAAAGGCCAGAAGGTGGAATGGGGAGGGCAAAGATAGGGGAAGGGATGGTGGCCGATTACTTGTAGCATTGCTCATTCACTGGGTTCATCTGGGGAGCTTATGTAGGAATACCTTATTTTTTATAGTTGGGAGATTCTGGACCTTAACCAAGGTTGCATGGTTAGCTCAGTTTAGCAGGTACTGTTCTCCCATTGAGAGCATCTAGACATTTAGTGGGCTTTCCAGGCAGCTCAATCCACTTGCCATTGCAGGGGACGTAGGGGCTGAGCTTTCGATCCCTGGGTTAGGAAGATCCCCTGGAAAAGAAATAGCAACCCATTCCAGTATTCTTGCCTGGAGAATCCCATGGACAGAGGAATAGTTCTCCACGTACATGCCTAAACCACCAGTCTCTTCCCAAAGCCAAGTTTGTGCCCTTCTCACTTTCCTGTAAGTATTTGTGACTCCCACCTTGTCTGCATGAACGTGGGTGAGTTGACTAACACGGAGTGCTCTTGCTTTGTTATTGACTGATAGGTAGTTACATGCATGGTCTTGCGTACCCCTGGTGGAATGTGGAATGGTAATAAGGAAATAGGGACTTAGTTGTTCTTAGATCATTTTCTTTGTTGGATAAACAAAAGGGGAAGAATGTAGCCAGGGCTGGGTTCTTCCATATCCTTGGCTTGTATCAAAAGGAGTTTAATCTTTATCTGAACTTCTCTAGCGCCTAAGTGAATGCATGCCAACTCATGGTAGATAACTCCTTCAAAAAGTACATGCTGACTTGTTTTCAAATGCATGTGCTATTTAAAAATAGGTAGGGAGTTTGACACACACCTGAGGGCCTCAGAGATGGCAGCTGAGGTCTGGCCTTGCAGCCTCTTCTGGAAGAAATGGGGACGCTTTCTCCTCACCTCACCTCTTGTCTCCAGCTGCTGGCGGCACTTGGCTCACACAGGCAACGTCCAATTACTCAGAATCCCTGCCCCTGCTCTTGGCAGGAACTTAAGCTGCCTGGCTTTCACAGATGATGGATGACCCTTTTTGTAGAGTGCGACTTCTCTAGAATGCTAGGAGCTTGAGTCCGGAAGAGGGTAGGTCTCTGCTTTCACAGAGAAGCCTAACTGAGAACATGGGCAGATAAAGTCAAGAGGCCGCTGAGCGAAGGTCCTGCTCTGATTTCATCAGAATCCAGTGAGGACAGCACTGCTCACTAACGCGCTGGCTGCAATTTACACTTCAGTGAGAAACTGTAGTTGTTCCTCAGTGAGAATTCTCTTTCCAGTGTGGTGGTATACCTCAGTGGAATGGGAAGGGCCTGGCCAAGCATTGTGAATGTTCCGAAGCCTTGCGTGGCCTCCCCAGAAACCCCAAGATGAATGAAAGTTGTAGAGATGGCTGTCAACACACAATGAGCGGTGAAAATCAATGAGAAGAAAATGGTCCGTTTTTGCTTCATTGATTTGTGCTAGTCAATGAGTCCTCTTCATTTTATATACACCCCCCTCTTCAATACTTTTTTCCTCTTGGACACATCTTAATGTGACTGCCCCACATCAAGCATGGTACTGAGACTGCCGATTTCTTGGGTTATAGGAAGTTGTTAGGGATGCAACATGCTCAGTCTGCTGAGGAGCACAGTGAGATGAAGCTGAGGCTTGCATAAAGTGATGCTTGCTTTCTCATTAGAGAACATCTGATACAATGGATGGATGGGGACTATGGAATTAGGATTTGTTAGGTTAGCTTGGAGACTGGATGGATCATGTTCAAATGGATAGGAAGCATTTAAAACAAACAAAATAAAGGACACTGGTAATAGGTCCTATAGATCAAGAACAGAATGAGTATAGGGCTCAGGGAAGTGAGTAATGTCAAATCCATGTGGGGCCAGTTGTTGGACTTAGAGGGCTTCCCAGGTGGCACTAATGGTAAAGAACCCACCTGTCAATGCAGGAGATATGAGATACGGGTTCAATCCCTGGGTTGGGAAGATCTGCTGGAGGAGGGCATGGCAACTCACTCCATTATTCTTACTTTGAGAATCCCATAGACAGAGAAGCCTGGCAGGCTATACAGTCCATGGGGTCACAAAGAGTGGGACATGACTGAAGCAACTTAGCATGCATGCATGCATAGGACTTAGAATGCATTTTTGGCTTAACACAATGTTACTGCATTGATGGTTTTGTGAGAAAGCAAAAAGAAAAAAAGCATTTAGTCTACAGTAGTATAAATTTAATATATTAAGTTAATGATTTGGTGTTATTGGCATGTTTTCATAATATTCTTACTTTGAGAATCCCATAGACAGAGAAGCCTGGCAGGCTATACAGTCCATGGGGTCACAAAGAGTGGGACATGACTGAAGCAACTTAGCATGCACGCATGCATAGGACTTAGAATGCATTTTTGGCTTAACACAATGTTACTGCATTGATGGTTTTGTGAGAATACAAAAAGAAAAAAAGCATTTAGTCTACAGTAGTATAAATTTAATATATTAAGTTAATGATTTGGTGTTACTGGCATGTTTTTCATCACCATACTATGTGGAAGAATCATTTTCTCATAATGAAGAGAAATCAGAATGTCAGAAATCACCATCTCTTGAGTGTTAAGGGAGGTTTGTTCAAATTAATACAAACAGGATAAAAAAATTGTAGTAAGTACAGCAAGTATTGCCTCTAGCTAGAACTTGTTTTAGTTATTTCTTTTGAATAATCATTATATTGCTCTCCATATTTTTAACTCTCAGATGAGAAACTGAGGCACATGACTTTGTTTTTTTAATCACATGCTATCAAATGGAAGCTAAATGCAAGAACTTCTGAGAGAAGAACTCAAAACCCTAGACGTTTTACGTATTGGTTGGTGATTGAAACACGTTACCTTTGAGGGGCACAGTCGACTGTTATTGGAATTTTCCCAAGTAGGGNATAAACAGTGCTGTGATGAACATTGGGGTACATGTGTCTCTTTCAATTTTGGTTTCCTCAGTGTGTATGCCCAGCAGTGGGATTGCTGGGTCATAAGGCAGTTCTATTTCCAGTTTTTTAAGGAATCTCCACACTGTTCTCCATAATGGCTGTACTAGTTTGCATTCCCACCAACAGTGTAAGAGGGTTCCCTTTTCTCCACACCCTCTCCAGCATTTACTGCTTGTAGACTTTTGGATAGCAGCCATTCTGACTGGCATGAAACAATAACCCTGTATGTGAGACAGCAAAAGAGACACAGATGTATACAACAGTCTTTTGGACTCTGTGGGAGAGGGAGAGGGTGGATGATTTGGGAGAATGGCATTGAACCATGTATAATATAATATATGAAATGAATTGTCAGTCCAGGTTTGATGCATGATACAGGATGCTTGGGGCTGGTGCACTGGGATGACCCAGAGGGATGGTATGGGGAGGGAAGTGGGAAGGGGGTTCAGGATGGGGAACACATGTATACCCATGGTGGATCATGTTGATGTATGGCAAAACCAATACAAAATCGTAAAGTAATTAGCCTCCAATGAAAATAAATAAATTTATGTTAAAAAATAAATAAAAATCCACTTGAATATAGGTATACATGCAAATAGAAATTGTTTCTGGAGGATCTCCAACAAACTTTGAACAAGAGTTACCCCTGGGGAGTGGAATTGGATGGAAGTAGGATTTTCAAGTTTTATTCTTCATGCCTCCTTATTTTTTGGATGTTTAATTTGAATATATAATCACTTGTGTAATTTTAAAAATGTAAATAACAAGAAAGCAAGGTTCCTCATCCCCAGGGATGAAGAATAAGGATTTTGCATGTCCATGTAGGCTGGGGAGTCAGATGAGTCAGGAGGCCAGCCAGATGCTAAGGGACAGGAGACAGATGTGGAAGAACAGGGGGCCACGAGCACTCACAAATCCCCTTATTGCTCAGCTCTAAGCAGAGACTGTGTGTTGACTGCACAAGGTGAATGAGGGTTTCCTCTTCACTTGAATGAAACAAATCAAGAATATGGAAGAGGCAGATGTGACAGCCATATAGAATGATGTATCACCTGCAGGTCTGAGGTCCTGGAGCTGTTCTAACGCAGCTCAGCTCAGCAGCAGCAGCGTCACCATACTCAGAGACATCTCTGATCATCCTGGAGGAGGACTCAGGCCTGCCTGCATGAGGCAGCCTATTGGGAGGCCTGGCCTCCAGATCTCACTAGTTCTAGGCTTGTGAGCTGAGGAAGGGCTGAGCTGAAAATACAGGTCTTTCTTATCTGGAAGGAGCTGGGAAACCAAACAACGTACCATTCTTTGTCCGCCTTTCACTTTCAGTGCCATTGATGACTGAAGAAACACACTAGGAATCTGAACAGAGGGCCTCTCTCTTCAGCTCTAGTCGCCAGGACAGTTGGGGCCCTCAGTTTCTCAGGCTTCTATCAGTCCCTGTACGGGAGAGGAGAGGTGGGCCTGGAACTGACTGCCAGATCTGGAATCTCAACAGAACATGTAGAAGCTGGTTCTAAGCCATGCGTGTGAATTAAGGAGGCAGAAATACTTGTCTTGGAAATCTTCAATATTTGGAGTGGCTTCAGTTGCAGGAAAAAAAATCACAGACCTGGATGTTATGTGACTCCCAAGTCCTGGAATGACTTCCTATTGGGACACGTAAGCGGGAAGATAGGCAAACTTTTTGCCAACTTGTCTCAATTATTATCATTAATAACAACATATATTTTGTACTCAGTACACATCAAGTGCAATTTAAAGTATTTGCATGTATCGTTGTACCCAATTCTCACAATGGCCCTATGGGCTGTGGCACAGTTACTCTCATTTTACAGATGGAGAAACGAGGCACAGTCAGTTTAAGTCACTGTCCGGGTTCACACGGGTGGCAGGTGGTGACGTTGGTCCTTCTAGGTGTCCAGACTCTGGGGCATCCTCTGCACTGTGCATGGAACCCTTGGCGGCCTCCTCAGACGTTGCAGTCTGTGGAATAAATGTGAGAGGAAAACGGGGCCTGAGGTGATGCACAGCATGGGGAGTGCCTCCAGGGAACTTCTTGGATGCCATTAAGCAGGGGAGAGACGGCTTGGGGTTTGGGGGGACAGAATCACTCGGAGGGTAAATAGCAACAATCAGGGAAATGGAACCCAATCTTTGAAGTTTTCTGGCTGGTATGTTTTCATCAAAATAGGATACTGATTGGTGTGAGTCACATTCCCTGTGGGACAAGTGTGCACAGGTAGTTCTTTCTCAGTGACAGAGGTCTCTCTGGAGCCAAAGAGAATTTCCCAACTTGGTTTGGGAAACACTGCGACAGCAGGAGGATTTAAGATAATTCAAATGTAGTCGGTCCGCCCGACTCTATTTCATAAAGAACTTGTTCAGTGAGAAGGAGGGTCCTGTCCAAGGACTCATAGCTACTGAGCAGATGTTAGGACCAGACCCTGTTCTGCTTTCAAATTAGCCTTGAGCTGCCTCCTGTTCTATTTTGGCATACTGTCCTCTGGTGCTGAGATCTGCCACCCCTCCACTTTGTGGACTTCCAGATGTCCATCAGGGACAACACATTTGCTGAAATGACTAGAAGAGTCAATTGATTAGCAATTATGTTCATTATCAGAGATTTGTACTTGATTCAGTATTGCTGCTGTTCAGTCGCTAGGTTGTGTCCAACTCTTTGTGACCCTGTGGACTGCAGAACGCCAGGCTTCCCTGTCCTTCAATAACTCCAGGAGTTTGCTCAAACTCATGTCCCTTCAATCAGTGATGCCATCCAACCATCTCATTCTCTGTCACCCACTTCTGCCCTCAACCTTTCCCAGCATCAGGGTGTTTTCCAATGAGTTGGCTTTGCATCAGGTGGCCAAAGTATTGGAGCTTCAGTAACAGTCCTTCCTATGAATATTCAGGACTGATTTACTTTAGGATTGACTGGTTTGATCTCCTTGATTCAGTGGTTTCCAGTATATTCAGAGTTGTGCATCCATTACCACAATCCTATTTTAGAACATCTCCTGCAAAGGTCCCCTGTGCTGGTAAGTTTTCATCAGTCAATCTCAACCTCACCCCTAGTTGCAGACACTCACTCACTTTTTATATCAGCTTTCTCTGGACATTAAATACGCATAGAATTACATAATTTCATGGTTGTTTTCATGTTTTTTTTTTACTTACCAAAAATCTTTTTGAGACTTTTTATTGCAAACTTGTTCCATTTTATGAATATACCACTTTCTGTTTATTCATTCAATCATCAGCTGGCAGACATTTGGACTGGTTTATGGCCATTATGAATAGCACTTCCCAGGTGGTGCCAGTGGCAAAAAAACCTGCCTGCCAATGCAGAACATGTAAGAGATGCAGGTTTGATCCCTAGGTTGGGAAGATTCCCTGGAGGAGGGAACGGCTACCCATCCAGTATTCTTGTCTGGAGAATGAATGAACAGAGGAACCTGGTAGGCTACAGTTCATAGGGTCAGAAAGAGTTGGACATGACTGAAGTGACTGAGCATGCACACACACATGGCAAATTTATGTTAAATTGAAGAGCCGCCAAACTGTTTTCCAAAATAGTTGTACCACTTTACCTCTCCACCAGCTATGCATAGGGTTTCCAATTTTTCCATATCTTGATGACATTTGGTATTATCTTTTTGATTATAGTCATTCTAGTGAGCGTGTAATGGCATCTTGTTGTAATTGTAATTTGCATTCCTCTGATGCTGAATCAGATCAAATATGTTTTCATGAGTTTAGATATTTGAATATCTCTCTTGGTGAAATGTCTAGTCTTTCACTATTCTAAAATTATACTTTTTCATTTCTTATTTTGGAGTTGTGCTCTTTAAATTCTTTATGGATACATATCTTTTCTTATATATGACTGGCAAATATTTTCTCACAATCTGTGGCTTATGTCTTTCAAGCTGTCTCCTGAAGAACAAATTAAACAAAAAAAATTAATGAAGCTTAATTTACCTATTTTTTTCTTTTATGGCTTATACTTTTGGTATTGTATCTATGTTTGCCTAATCAAAGATTTGAAATATATCCTTCTGTGCTTTCTCTTAGAAGTTTTGTAGTTTTATCTTTATATTTAGGCCTATAGTCCATTTTCCCTAACCTGACTAAAAGTCCCATTTTTCCTGAGCTGGAGTCTCCTATAGACAACAAAAAGGGAGCAGTTGTGTGTGGCTTCTTCCTCCCCTGGGGGCAACCGCTGAGTGGGAATCTGCTCCAAAAGCTTTCCATGCTGCTCACCTAGTCACTGCCTTTCTAAACAGAGGACAGCTGACAGAGCACTTCAGAACCCTCTCTCACTGTCTCTAAAACAGCAATTTGCATCCTGCTTTAGATTTGAGATATTGTTTCTCAGCGTTTCATTTGTTTTATACAATTTTTTGTTTCTAATAGGTATTTTTTTGTGGTGTGTATTACTGGATTGTGGTCACTCTACAGCTTTAATTTAGGCTTTGTTTTTGGTTCATGTTGATGTGTTTCAAGGATTGAAGTTAAATAATATGTGTTGCTCCATCATTTTTTTCCAGGAACTTCCAATCATTTTTTAAAATAGCAGTAAAAATCTAGATATTGCAATTTTGACTTTGAAAGGTTACAATCTTAATCTGCTTATAAAAAGAATAGGCCTTGTATTTTTGTAGTCACACGGGGCTAAGGCTTAAATCAATATGAACCAATGAAATTTCTGATACTATATATTGAAGAAAGGCATTAAGGAATTAAACACCCCCATAACATACATACACACTCACACACACGGACTATCACCCTGGTCTGCAGAATTTAAAATTAAAGAGACCATTCTGTTGAATATATTACATATGCAAATAGACTGATTATCAGGAATGTAGGTTTATTTAATTAAAAAACAAAACAGAACAGATTCATCCCCCAGAGTACTATATCTTTTAAAGCAGCAGCAATCACAAGGCACATATGTACAAAATACCTCAAGCAAAATAGAAACTAAACATTAAAAAATATATGTTTTCTAAAAAGATGTTGAGGACCATTTGTTAATATGAACATATACTATAAAAATGGTATTTTAAATATAATTTTATTCCTTTCCCTTTAACAAGAGATAGAATAATAATATAATATCTATGCACTATCTTGTGGCACATATCACAAACATTTATTATCACCCAACTTGGTCCACTAAAGAAAAAAACAGATAGCTAAAGCACAGATTAAAAATTTAATTTTCAGTGCTTTCACATCTTTTTCAGATATCTGGAATTCATTAAGCTGAAAAGAAATAAAGGTCTCACTTTCTTTAGCTTAGAAAAAGCCCATGGTTATATGTCCCTAGGCAAACCCACTACACAAAAAAGAATACATTCAAGATATTCTAAAATATCAAGGACATGATTTCTATTTTGGGATGATCACAGGAACCCTCTTCAGAAAACAGATTAGAAATCAACAAAGAATAAATGTAAAGGTCAATTATACTAAAATAAAACAGTATTTGATGTAAATTATTGCTCACTTAGGAAGTATAATGACTGTTCTCTGGTTAGGGATGCTAAGATTCAATGTTAGAAATGGTGCAACATCAGTATTTAGGTATATAAAAATTCTAGGATTCAAATATATTATAATGAAAAGTTTATAATAATTACACAAAACTGTTCCTTTATATATTAGTCATCACTGAGCTTCACATGACAAAGACTTGAAAAAGATGTGGCTGGATTAGATCTTCAGTACATTTTGTATCATATATGCTGAAGTGCCTCTAAGCTTTACTGGTGTAGACAATTGTGTTTAATTATTTAGACAAACAGTACTAAATAGCACAATTTAAGTATCAGTTAGATGCTGTCATTAGTTTTTCATTTTTTAAAAAAAATTAGACTTTGGGTTTTCGGATGTTTTCCTTTAAAAAGTCACCAGCATCCATCTCATGGTCACACAACATGTTGACATCCACACCGTCTAGAGACACCTTATCGGGTAACTGCAAGGCATCCCCTGCTCGCTCAGCCATGATTCTGAGGCCCGAGTGTGGTGTGTGGAGTGGCCAGCAGGCCCCAGACTAAAGCAGCACGGTCTGGGCCACTTCGCTGATCGTGGACGCAGCTTTCTCCAGGTCCTCTTCTGTTTGTTCCACTGTGACCACAACCCTAATGCTGAGAAACCATAAGGGACACAAAAGATAGTCAAACGAGAGTCTACACAAAGGGTCAGCGGCCATCTGTTTTTGTGCATAAAGCTCTCCTACTGGAACATGGCCTACTGTCCACAGCCACTTTCTCACTGCCCCGGCAGGGCTGAGCAGCTGTGGCAGGGACCTTGTGTCCTGCGAACAGCAAGTACTGACTGCCACTTACAGGAGTGACTGTTCCTCCCTAGACTACTAGTGATCTGGTCAAGGTAGCCTTGCAGCAGGGCTCTGCTAGGGCCGACAGGAAACTCTATGCTTTAAATCTACCAATGCAAGCAGTACCAGGTTCAAAGCAGGAAGTCAACATTTCTCAAATTAATGAGTCTGCGGTTGTTCACAATTTTAATTCAGTAAGTCATACAGAGTTTTACAATATTTTGATGCAAGGCAAAGGTTTTTAAGTTTTCAAGAAACTAAAGATAGAAACATCAGCCTGACAGCTCAATGCTACCCCTGTGCCTCTTACTCTGCTCTGCAAATATCTGCATCAACTACTGGACACATATGTGCTGAGGTGGTCTGGGCTTGGAGTCCCGAGGGCACAAAATTAGGGTGGCCCCTGTCCTCATGAAACAGGCTCATAACTCGAGATGGTGTGATTAGAAGAGAGGGAGCAGGATCTTCAGGGTGCGTTCCAGCTGCTGCCAGAACAGTCTTCCAGAACCCAGCCTGGTGCTCCGTGTCTGCATGGTGCTCTGACTCCATGTGCTCTTCTGGATCTTTCCCAGGCTCCCTCTTGATGGTTCCTCTCAAACCTGTGCTCTGGGCTCCCCGATGCGCCTGTGGATCTCCATAACCCTGCATTCCCTGTTGGAAGGCCTCATGCCCACCCCAGCTTGTCTGATACACTCAATTTTCCTGGTTTGACTTATGAATCACCTTCTCTCAGAAGCCTGAGTCCCTCTCAGGCTAGAATTAACCATATCCTCCTCCTCTGTGACCTGTGTCATGACCTCGAACACTCGATGTTCTGGGTATCTACCTCCTTGGACTACACTGTAAAGACTTAAGGGTAGAATAAGGATGTTTTGTTCAATGAACACTGACTTTATTTATTTTTTTAAATTAATTTATTTTAATTGGAGGCTAATTACTTCACAGTACTGTAGTGGTTTTGCCATACACTGACATAAATCAGCCATGGGTGTACATGTGCTCCCCATCCTGAACCCCCTTCCCACCTTCCTCCCCATTCGAACACTTATTTTAGGTCATGAGTCAAGGTACTTTCCCTGGAGGGCTGCTCAAACCTCTCTCGATTTTCCCCATTGATGCTTTGTTTTACCTTGGGGGTTTAATAAGTGTTTGTCAGGTTAAGTATCACACACAGTGCTTGGGCCAGAGGTGAGATGACACCACCCACCAGACTGTGCCCTTCCCTGTAGAACTGTCCTCGTGGCAGAAACGGCTGCCACAGTACAGCGGCAGGTTGTCGCCAATGGGACCTGGGCTGTCCCAGTTCAGTCTTGGGATCACAGATGTTTCATTTACTAGAGCCCTGAGGGATTTTCAGTTAAAAATGGGAAAACATCTAGTTTAAGAACAACTGGTGATATACTATTTTTTAATGATACATATTCTTCCTTATCCTGTGATGAGCTTTCAGAAAATTTCAAAACATAATATATTTCAAAAGAGATTAAACTAGTAAAGAAAATGATGCCTCAGGTCATATTTTAAAGTCTACTAACCTCGGAGGGGGAAGGTACTTTTCTTCTTTCTCCAAGTAGCGTGCCTGAGTTAATGCGATGCCTCTGTCCATGCACTGTATGAAAAAGGAATATACCCATGACTTGAACTGCAGATGTGTGTGGGTGCTAAGTTGCTTCAGTCATGTCTGACCCTGTGCGACCCTACAGACTGTAGCCTTCCAGGCTCCTCTGTCCATGGGATTCTCCAGGCAAGAATCCTGAAGTGGGTTGCTGTGCCCTCCTCCAGGGGATCTTCTCTACCTAGGGATCCAAACCACGTCTCTTGCCTCCTGCAGTGGCAAGTGGGTTCTTTACCACTAACACCACCTGGAAAACCCAGACTGCAGACACTGGTCATTAAAACAGGAAGGTACACTGAAATGCCACCCACCGTTCCGTTCCACTCAGTCGCTCAGTCGTGTCCGACTCTTTGCGACCCCATGAATCGCAGCACACCAGGCCTCCCTGTCCTTTTGGTATCCTATCATTTTGCCTTTTCATACTGTTCAACCCAAGATGGGAGGGTCATGGTGGAGAGGTCTGACAGAATGTGGTCCACTGAAGAAGGGAATGGCAAGCTACTTCAGTATTCTTGCCTTGAGAGCCCCATGAACAGTATGAAAAGGCAAAATGCCACCCTCAACAGAAGTTTTAATTCATTTTTCCAATTATAACTACCAGAAGACAAAATAACTACAAAACCATCCTGAGCACACTGTTCTACAGAGCTTCCTGCAATGAGGGAGGTGTTTACTCTGCACCTTTCATGGGCAGCAGGGACCCATGTGGCTTTCAGTCACTATGAAACATGGTTAGTGCAACTGTGACACTGAGCTCTGAGTCTGACTTAATTCAAATAGCCATAGGTAACTAGGGATTACCGTTTTAGGGAAAGCAGAGTTAGGACAAGGGGAAACAGGACCAGCAAAGCCCTATAGGCTATCTAAGAGCTGGATTTAATAATGCCAGCAGAATCACTTCAGAAAGAAATTGCTCACAGGGAAATGGCAACCCATTCCAGTATTTCTGCCTGGAGAATACCATGGACAAAGAGCCTGGTGGGCCACAGTCCATGGGGTCACAAAGAGTCGGACACACCTGAGCAGCTAACACTTTCAAATGCTATCAACACCTCTGATTCCCACGTGCTACACTTGGGCACAGTGCTACCAGGCACAGAAAAGTCTGGTATCACATATTGTTTGAACCGTTTTCCCATACATTAGCCATCTGTCAACAATTTAAAAAAATTAACTAATGCTATCAAAATAAAGAAAGCATAAAGTCAGACAAGGGTAATGATTTGTAACAGTTTCTCTTTGGGGTGAAGAAATGTTTTGGAATCAGATACTGATACCTGCACAACCCTGTGAGGATACTAAAACCACTCAATGGGATACTTTAAAGGATAAATTTTACAGGTGAATTGTATTTAAACAACAACAAAACCCAATCAGAGCAAGAGGTGCTATAAACGAGAGACCAATCACAGCCAGCCTGTGGCAGCTATCAGCCTGAAGAGGAGCCACTCTGTAAGCTGTGAAGGCAGGTTTTCCTCTGCTAGGAAAAGATGGAAAACAATGGCAGGCAGTGACGTTTGCTAATTCTACATTCTGGAAGTGTACTTGGAAAAGTTAACTCCTTCTGCAAACATCTGGACTGGCTCTGCTTCTTGGCTAGTTAAGAGACATTATAAACCATAGCTCAGTTTGTAAAAACAGTTGTTTTGTCAAGCAACTCAACAAAAACTTGGCAGAACTCCTCTCAGTTCTACAAAGCTTAAAAAGGGGCTATGGGTCATAATTCTTTTTTCTCTTTCAAATACAGAAAAGAAAAGGCAAAGAGGAACAAAGGCCTTTAAGATGGAAGCTGTGATGATGCAAAAACACTGTAAGAATTGCCTCCTCCGTCTTATAGATGCAGCTTTCACAGAGTATTCTGCTCCCTCCTCCAGAGCCTGTTCTCTCCTCATTCGACTCTCAAGATGATTTCCCAGCGACAGCCAGGATCGATCGGGCCCACAGACACTACTTGGGATCTGTGAACTGTCCCGACTTACTTTTTCTTTTTGTTATGAGGATAAGCTATGTTAAGTACAGTATGGAGTCAACTGATTCACATGCCCTCTTCTGAGTCTCCCTCTGGAACAAAGCAGCAGTAAGACTAGCTGTTGCCATGAGTGAGAAGAGGATAGAGGTGAGTGTGATCAGAACGGACACTCTGGCACCTAGACAAGGCCCACACCCCATGACACAAAGTACATGTGGAGAAACATGACTATCACCCTGACGCCTGGCAGCACACACTCAGGGCAGGAGGCTCAGGAAGGAACTGTCAGGACAAGCAGGACAAGGAAGCACAGTGAGTCTGTTTTCATTCGCAAATATGTATGTATTCACCTAATAACTGGATACTCACTTGAGTTACTATTTCCTGAAGCAGTTTAACATCTCTTTCTCGACACCCAGTGGTCTCTTCCAGTTGGAGGTGCAATGCTGGAGAAATAGACTCCCCCACTACTTTCAGTCCAGGAATGCTGAAAGGGAAACACATACAGAAGCATAAATCCCCTTCCAAGCTCAGGTTGTGCTTGTGCTTAGTTGCTCAGTCAAGTTCAACTCTTTGTGTCCCCGTGAACTGAGGCCCGCCAAGCTTCTCTGCCCTCCAGGCAAGAATGCTGGAGTGGGCTGCCATGTCCTCCTCAAGCTCAGGTTCCTCACATATCAATAATCTTACGAAGTCTGCATTAGTGAATGTGACAGAAACTTGGGACTTTCATGGGAAACATCATGTGATGGGATTCTAGATCTGACAAAGCAGGTAAAAACGCATGCTCTGGGTAGTGCTTCCCAGTCTAGGACACCCTGCAGCATGGCTGGGAAGATGGTTCCCTGTCTGGAGGATCCCCCTGGGCTCACATTTCACAGAGAACACAGACATCGTATCCAGCCTCTTCCCAGGTGGTCTGCACGCCTCACCCAGCTTGGCTGGGACTGCCCTGCTGCAGTGGGGCCCTCACAGGTCTCACGCGGGTCATGGGCCTCGGTCTTGCAGTTTCCTCTCCTCATCTATTCTCTCCCGTCCTCCTGCTGGTGCCAGACATGCCTGGTCCCGGCCCATTGTCACTCCCCTGAGGGCCTCCCTCATCTCCCACTATAGGAAAGCACCTTCATTTTCTATTATTTTGTTTTCTTCATGGACAACTTATTATAGTCCATAATGTTGCTTCCTTATTTTCTACATCTTTAGTTTGTATCTTGTTTTTCATAAATTACAGGAATGACTTCTGACACTGAAATTTTATATTTTGAGCACCAGCAATGTTCAGGTTGTAAAGCTGCCTTCTTGTGTGCATGTTTTACTCGAACTACAATTCTTTTCTTCTTTCTTAGGATTAACAGCCCAAAACCTGCTCTTTCTCAAGGGGAAAAAGATTTCTTTAGGGGTGAAAGTCTGTATTTTCAAATGATTATTATAGATGTTATGAGAACTGCAGGCCATATTACTTAGTCAGGAATGGTATGATTTTTTACCTTTCTCGAGGGACAGAAACCATAATACCTGTCTGTTTGAAACTGGGCTAAACATTTTAGATTGCTTTCATTTAGTGTGCTTTACTTGGAAAGATTTGCTTTTCCCTTAGACTAAAATGAATATAAAAAGCACTTGGTAGCATATTCAATTCCTCAAATATTTTTAGGACTCACCATGCTTTTCCTGAATGACTACCTGTGCCAAATAGCACGTGAGGTAGGGAGGATAAGATCACCTGTCTTTCAAGCCACCCTTGAACACCATTAATTTACGTCTACTTTCTTTACATGCAATACATCATGCTAGATCTCTCAATAAACCAGGCTGGAGATTTGAATGGAACCTTAGATTCTAGACTTTTAGAATACTGGAAAACCTCATAGATCAGTTGTTCTACTAACGTAGAAACTAAGTAATATGCTTTCAAAACCCATTTCCTAGGTGAATTTTGAATATGTTAAACTGTATACAAAGAAGATCAATTATTTTAGGTCATATACTCTCAGAGAGAACTGAAAATATTACTTTTCAAATAGCATTTCCTATGAATAAAATGGCCTGGATTTTCCTTGTGAACAAGGAGGCACCTAAAAGCCCAGTTAAGCTTATTATTTGATCAAATGGGCTCATTTCACATGTTGGGTGGAACAAGCTGGAAGGAGAGGAATGAAACAAAAATGCCCTCTTTCTGGATGCCTGGATACTAACTAATGCATTAAAGTTTAACTAAAACCAACGGACAGAGTTATAACTTGAGTTCAGAAACTTAGGAGCTGTATTTCAGAGCCTATCATAATTAAAAATTTTGGAGACCTTATTATCTACCGTATTTTTTTTTACCAAATGGAAATCCTAAGCATTGATCTAAGTCCCAGGGACAGAACAATCAACAACTGAGACACAGTCTCTATCATGTACTTACTGTGGGGAGAGCACTGGGCATGAATAACTATCTGTCAAAATTTAAGCACTTCAAGATTCCAGCAAGGATTCAAACTAGCATAGGCCATTGACTTCCTCTCCCAAATGCAGCCTCAGAGATGACAGAAGCAAATCTCTGATTCAGTTCAGTTCAGTTCAGTCGCTCAGTTGTGTCCAACTCTTTGTGACCCAAAGAATCGCAGCACGCTAGGCCTCCCTGTCCATCATCAACTCCTGGAGTTCACTCATAATCACATCCATCGAGTCAGTGACACTATCCAGCCATCTCATCCTGTCGTCCCCTTCTCCTCCTGCCCCCAATCCCTCGCAGCATCAGAGTCTTCTCCAATGAGTCAACTCTTCACATGAGGTGGCCAAAGTACTGGAGCTTCAGCTTTAGCATCATTCCTTCCAAAGAAATCTCAGGGCTGATCTCCTTCAGAATGGACTGGTTGGATCTCCTTGCAGTCCAAGGGACTCTCAAGAGTCTTCTCCAACACCACAGTTCAAAAGCATCAATTCTTCGGCGCTCAGCCTTCTTCACAGTCCAACTCTCACATCCATACATGACTACTGGAAAAACCATAGCCTTGACTAGACAGACCTTTGTTGGCAAAGTAATGTCTCTGCTTTTCAACATGCTATCTAGGTTGGTCATAACTTTTCTTCCAAGGAGTAAGCATCCTTTAATTTCATGGCTGCAGTCACCATCTGCAGTGATTTTGGAGCCCCAAAAAATAAAGTCTGACACTGTTTCCACTGTTTTCCCCATCTATTTCCCATGAAGTGATGGGACCAGATGCCACGATCTTCGTTTTCTGAATGTTGAGCTTTAAGCCAACTTTTTCACTCTCCACTTTCACTTTCATCAAGAGGCTTTTTAGTTCCTCTTCACTTTCTGCCATAAGGATGTGTCATCTGCATATCTGAGGTGATTGATAACCCAAAATAAAGTCTGACACTGTTTCTACTTTTTCCCCATCTATTTCCCATGAAGTGATGGGACCAGATGCCATGATCTTCGTTTTCTGAATGTTGAGCTTTAAGCCAAGTTTTTCACTCTCCTGTTTCACTTTCAACAAGAGGGTTTTTAGTTCCTCTTCACTTTCTGCCATAAGGGTGGTGTCATTACATATCTAAGGTTATTGATATTTCTCCTGGCAATCTTGATTCCAGCTTGTGTTTCTTCCAGCCCAGCATTTCTCATGATGTACTCTGCATATAAGTTAAATAAGCAGGGTGACAATGTACAGCCTTGACGTACTCCTTTTCCTGTTTGTTCCATTTGCCTTTTAAAAAATTACTATTGGGGTTTATTTTTAAATTTCTAATTTTATTAAAGAATCAATCACATAAACATAGTTTATGCAAATATAAAGCAAACACTTTATATTTAAAGTGTTTATAAAGTGTTTATAAAGTTTGCTTTATAAAGTAAACACATGGCAAACACTGCCATGCCGTGCTGTATTTCTGTCTCTATCTTTATATTTGCATAAACTACGTTTATGTGATTGATTCTTTAATAAAATTAGAAATTTAATAATAACCCCCAATAGTAATTTTTAAAAAGGCAAATGGAACAAACGTGAACAGTAACATGTTAATAATGTGAAATAAATTAACCTAAATGCATTTCATCCAATTAATTGATAGAAGCTAAGACTTAATCACCAGACTCCTTGCAATGAGTGAGCTACCTTTAGATTGCTAATGACCATGAATAATAAAGTAGACCTCAGGAAGAATTTTATTTAATCTTATATTTTAAATTTGTTAAGTATTTGTGAAGAAAATTTTAAAAAATTTCTTTTTCCTCTGAAATCTCTAAACATTTTGCTGAAAAACCACCAGAGGACACAAATGATTTATGGACTACACTTTGAGAAACATTACTTCATATCATATTATGATCTTTAAAACCATGAAAACCAAAACCTAAACTTTCATAACCAAAATAGCCAATTTTCAGGACCCATGAAATTGGGTCCTGAAATTTGGTTCAAAGTGCTTTATTTCTTAGCTTGTTCTATGACAAAATGTTTTTTAAAAAATATATTGTGGCTTTATTTGCCCAAAATAATGACAAAGTTTATGGATAACATTTTCTAAGACTGAATTTAGATTTCAAAGATCCACCTTACTTTCTGCTACAGTTAGGCTTGAGCTTACAGTCACCGTATGTACTAATAACACTGTCAGACAAAGGAAGTTAATGATGGGAACAGTGTCCCTAAAGAATCCTTTCTCAGCAATGCAGAGCTTTAGGCAGAGAATCATATGTGAAAAGTCAGAATACTTACTTGAAGAGCAAAGCTTCAACCTGGGCAGGCCTGCCTCTGACTTGAGATCCAGACTTCAAATCTTGTTTCCCTCAAGTTGTTAATTTTTTTCCAATTTTATCACAATGCCTGAAATGAACAAATTAAATATTTCATATTAAATTTTCATATTTTCTAAAAATACAAATAGCTCAAGATGATTAAAACTTTATTCATACCTTAGCACAATTTATTTTACATACTGAAGTATAATTGATTTGCAATATTAGTTTCAGGTATACATCACAGTGATTTAGTATTTTTACAGATTATACTCCATTGAAAGTTGTTATAAGACAATGGCTATAAATCCCTGTGCTATACAATACATCCTTGTTGCTTATCTATTTCACACACAGTATTTTGTACCTGTGAATCCCTTGCCTCTCTCGTGCCCCTGCCACCTTCCCTCACCCAACTTGTAACCACTAGTTTATATCTGTGAGTCTGTTTCTATTTTGCCTGGGGTCAGGATAGCATGTGCACACTTCTCGCAAGCAAAGTCCAGGGTTCCCCCTCACCCATCCAGTAGCGCCAGGATTTACCAACCAGCCAAGGGGGTTTGGGCTTGTCTCCCCCCATAGGACCCCAGGACTGGGGCATCCAATCTGTGGTTCTCACAGTGCACACCCCAAGGCATGTCTGCCTTTGTATTCCCTTTTCCTGAGTTAGCTCCCAGGGACACAGGTCTCCTATCTGATTGCTTTTTTCTCTTTCTACCCAATCATACATATATCCTTATTACAGTCTTGGTTGTACCAGAGTCCTTCTGTTCGTTTCTAGTTAGTTTTCAGTGAGAATTTTTCCGCATGTAGATGATTATTGATGTATTCACAGAGGGAGATGAGCTCTACATCCTCTTTCTCTGCCATCTTCATTCTCTCCTCCCTCACACAAATTATTTTGATCACTAGGCAATCTTCCTGATGATACCAAGATGCTTGGATGAAGGTGAGTGAAGGACTATACATAACTGGGGCCACATGTGAGAAAAGAAGAAAGGAGGGATTCACAATTTCAAAAAGTCTAGGGAAACATGAAATAACTAGGACCTGAAAAACTACTATGAGAAAGTAGGAGGAAAATTATAGATGTGTTTCCAGAAAAGAGTGCCAAATCAACTTCTGACTCTCAAAATGTTGCTTGGGATAATACTACCAGAAATTCAGGAAGAAACTTTTTTTTTTTTTCCTTCTTATTCCTTTACTCTTTGGCCTTATGCCTCTAGACTCCTATATAAATGGAACATAGTTCATATCTTGAAACTGTTGAAATAATTTTCTAGACCAGAGATTGAGCTGCTCCTGCCCAGAGTGCCACATCAGCATACCAGAACTTAGGTAACTTTCACATCCTTGTAAATCCTCCTCTTGACTGGATATTATGCATAAATGCAGTGTATCCAGTCATCCAACCCTCAAATCCCAAGCCAAATCTGGACCTTCTCACTCCAAACAAGGATGACTATGTGGCTTCTGCCAATCGGATATTTTCTATCTCTGCTTGTTCCTTATTCTTTATCCTATGAAAGTTTTTTGCCTTGTACGCTTTGTCTTTTGCAGTTTTGAGAAAGAAGACTATCTACTTCATGAAGTGTTAAAGCTCATCTGTATTACCTCAATGGTCTTCTTTAATTATTTTTTCATAAGAAAAAGACCTTTTATCCCAATACAATACTTTAAATATATTACAAGTTTTGTTATGGGTTAAAAAATCTTTGTAAGAACCTTTCTCCCACTTATAACATTTCTTCTACAAGAAAGCACAAACTGAATTTCAAACAACTGAATTATAAATACACATTTGAAACACAATCCACTTTTAAATAAAATATTCTCTATTGCCAAAATGACTAGCCTCTCATTCCTGCCCTCACTTCCTTGAGAACATCCTGATGATACATGGAAATAGGATAATCACACATTGTTATGGGTGGGGGTCATATAACAAGAAAGGATTGCCAGAGGAATGGAACTGTTTATTTTTTTTAATTGGAAAACCCAAGTGACTTCATTCCCTAAAGATCTTTTAGGGAACTATGAACAGATTTTGAAACCATATCCCAGCTGAGGGGAAAAAAAAAAAACCAACAGTGGAATGAATGAAGATATAGTTTCAAGATTTCACAAGAAACAATAGAGTCAAATCAGTCAGTGAGAACTCTCACTGCAAGGAGAATAGCTCATTTAAGGAAAATGGAATGAACCATCCTGGGGGTAGTTGCTTGCTCACCTTTAGCTTACAGAAGTTCTTAGCACTATGCTTTTGCCATGTTTCAGCCACAACGTCAATGTCTAACTGTGTAAAGCTATCACCACATTGGGTATCTCTGCTCACCCAGTGGTGCAGTACAGAAATTAAAGAAGCTAGCACATGGTTTCAGAGTTGTGATTGAGCCCTGTCAAAGCCATGAAATTAGGTTTTGTGTCTGATTTATTACTTCCTGAAAGGTGTAATGTAGAATTCACCTTCCCTGCAACCCTTTTTGCTAGATGGAGGCAAAGGAGGAAAAAAAAAAAAAAAAAGGACAAAGATAAAAACTTTTTATAAAATTTTCAGTTTTTTGGAAAAATGTGTGTGTTTTGTCTAGCCTTGATTATTTATTTGGAATTTTACAGTTTAAAGCCTTGGTTAAAACAAGGGTACATAAATACACAGGTTGGTAAAACTGACCTCTCAATTTAGTACCCCAAAATTCCTACTGAATGTACTTTGTTCTCCTAGGCAGTTGGATGTGTTAGGAATGAGCATGGTTGCCAACAACTTGAACAATAACCTGGCATAACATCATGTATCTGCTAGATTAGCTGAGATCCAAGTGACAAAGGAAACTAGGCTGAAGTATGGGGCTTGCTATACAAAATAAATTCTGCTGAAGGAAAACAAAGGGGAAACATTAAGACTTTCAGAACAGCCAGTTTTTCTATGGGGACAGGGTAAAAATCTAAACTTATTAGTCAAAAGATATTTTTCTCCTGACAGGAAGGAAATAGTCTGCTGTCCTGTTGGGTGAGGTGTACAATGAGCCTAAGCTTTTTCACTAATGGAAAAAGCATTTGATCTCTTTGTCATGAATTACACTTCTGAACCTCAATCAAGTTAGGAAACTGCAAATGAGAGGAATTAACTTATAAGTGAGAGGTTCACCCCTTTATATAAAGGAATGATCTCTTATACTGAGGTCTCAATTTGGAACACTTATTCAAACAGAAAGTAAGGCCCACCCTGTGGGTACTATTTTGTTTGACTGATTTAAATGCAGTCATAGAAGTATGTCATAACTTTCCCTCTAGACAAACAGGTTCTTTATGCCACTGTTTCAGTTTAGAGGGCCAAATAATACCTTTTTTATTGCAGTATTTTTAGACATTGGATACATCTGGAAAAATATTCAAGCAGATAATTAGATTGCATTAGCAATGTGTCTGTTGTGGTTTCCCTGATCCCAGAGAAGGCAGCCCTTTATGAAGCGCTTGGCCACAGTCTCCACAAAATCTACTGTGTAAATTGGCCCACACTAAAGCATGTGGAAAACATTTTTTGGCTGAAACTCGAAACCATTCATGTGGCTTTGAGACTGGGAAGCTCAGGCTGCCAACATCAATAGAACTTTGTACTACAAACCCAAATGGTCATTTAGACATGTGTACTTCTATGCTCACAAATGCACTGAGGTCAAATATTTTTTAATCTTGGGAATTTTTCCTCTTTATACAGCCTCATATTTCATGCAGGAAATGAGACTGAGTACAACAAACACAAATCATTGAGACTGACAGAGCATATTGGGTTCAAAACCCAAGCCTTGACTCTAATTGCTCTCCAAAGGCCCCTGGCTCAAGGTAACTGTTGATTTAGTTCAGCTGTTTTCAATCAGCACTGTTGGTCTCGCAAAGACAAACTGGTGAGGCCACAGTTACATTTGTACCCGGGATCCCTTGGGTATCAGTATAACACAGTTAGCATTTTAAAAGATTGCATTTGTCTGTACGCTGCAGGCAGTAATTACAAGCAGGCAAATCTTTTGTGAAAGATGGTGTGACCTTCCTTATGGTGAAAGAGTGATGATGGCTTCTAGTGGAGGAAAAATAATGTTTCCATTCAGAGTTCAGAAAGGAGGCCCGCCTTTTTTCAAATTGTTGCCAAACCTGACAGCCAGTTTGTTGTTCTGTTGTGGTGAATATCAAAAATAATTTATTGCTTGAGGGAGCCAATTTCTTGGTATTACTTAACTGTTGAAGGATTTTCAAAAGCATTGAATCTGGACTCACACCGAGGTGGTTGCTAAACTGCATGGAAATGTGCTTCATCAGCTGTCTTTAGTTCATCTATCCTTAATTTTCTTATGCAGCCTACAAGTAGTAGTAAAAACCTTAAAGATATGAACATGTATTCTTCTACTTGGAACAATGTTCCTAATCTGTCATTGACTCTGAAGATGCAGAGTGGACTTTAAAATGAATATATTGAACTATCCAGCTATGGAATTGAATTTGAATATGGGAACCAAGTATAAATGTCTGGCTAGACTAAAAGGCTAAGATTATGGATAGGCTGTGTTGCTAATAGTGTCCAGGAGAACTTCCATATGTAGTTAATAGCTTCCCAAGGACCAATAGACTGCTGGGAGCCCAAGGAATTTTTATTATTTCAATAAGTTTCTCGCTACAAATTAATAGTTAAATTCTTGTTGTGTGTGTATATATACACGTGCATACATGCACACACACACACACACACAGCTTCTCCAGCACCTGACAGAGTAGTAGGTACACAGGAGATGCTAAATATATATTCCTTGAGTGACTGACACTGATGGAACAGATGCAATTCGTGTGTATATTTAAAATATGGATGACTTGCTTTGAGAAGACTAAGCATACACTTTTATTTTATAAGTCATAAATGCCCATAGAATCTTAACTTTTGAAAAAGAAGTAATATTGTCAATTATATCACTACTAAATTAATTTTAATTAAAAAAATTTTAAAATAAAAAGGATGAGCAAGAAAAAAATTTTTAAAAGAAATTGTTCAACTAAATATAGGCTCATCAAGTTAGCAAAATAAATTTAAGTAAAAATTCAATTTATAGTTAAATTTTCAGTACTATTTTTGACAAGGGATACATGTATATACATAGGAGTATATGTGTTAATGCCTGTGATAAGATATGCATGTACTTATCTAGGGAGATTATAATATTCATTATCTGTTTTGGAGTTCAGAGGATTCCTCCAAGTGCTTATGTGTATGTAGAAATGTATATACATCCATATACATGTAGACACACATATACGTGTATGTATATATGATGATGTGAATAATTTTCAACAATTCATCTGGACTTTCTATTACTAGCACTCTTTCATGGCAATTAAATTGTCCAGAATTCTGTTACTCAGTGTGACAACACTCCTTGTATTTAAGCTATGCCTTCATTGCAAGCAAGAAAATTTTAAGAACTTACATTTAACTCTTTTAACCATAAGGATAATAAATTTCAGTTTAAACTATTTTTTTCCAAAGCCATTTACTGTAATTTCCTAACATGTATATCCTAGCAACACTATTGCACATTGAAAAAAAAAAGGCACATTGAAATATATTTATATCTTCTGTAGGTAAGAAATAATAATAACCCTTCATGTATGAAGCCTTGAGCAATCTCAGTGTTAGGTTCCAAAACAAAGCAGCTGAAAAATCACATAAGTAACATGGCTCTAAAGGAAAGCTCCTGAAAGTGGTGGTCACTAGGTAAATTGCAGAAACTATCATCATATTCTCTAAGGCGTACAAAATGTCTGAAGGTGATTGTAGAACTCTCACCTACACTGCTTTCAGGAGCAGCAATTATAGAAACCACAGCTAAGAACAGTCTTTCCAGTATGGAATCATGGGCTCCTATCTCAGGAGAAAAAATAGGATATATCTTTGTACCTTCTAAATATTTAATTAATCCTCAGACAGGTATAGGTTCAAATTCTGGTGTGAGTCATTTATTTCTTTGAGGATCATTATGAATATTAAATATTGGGTTAGCCAGTTTCCCCATAAGATGTTATGAGAAAGCTCAAATGAACTTTTTGGCCAACCCATCAAATTCTTCAAGCTAAGCTTCAGTAGTATGTGATCCAAGAACTTTCAGATGTACCGCTGGATTTAGATCATTTGCTGGATCATAGAGAAAGCAAAGGAATTCCAGAAAAAAATCTACTTCTGTTTCATTGACAATGCTAAAGCTTTTGACTGTATGTATGGCAACAAACTGGAAAATTTTATACAGATGGGAATACTAGACCACCTAATCTGTCCCTGAGAAGCCTGTATGTAGGTCAAGAAGCAACAGTCAGAACCAGACATGGAACAACAGACTGACTCAAAATTAGGAAAGGAGTACAATAAGGCTATGTATTGTCACCGTGCATATTTAACTTATATGCAGAGCACTTCATGCAAAATGCCAAGCTGGAAGAATCACAAGAATCAAAATCTTGGATTCAAGATTGCTGGGAGAAATAAACAACCTAATTGCAGAAAGCAAAGAGGAACTAAAGAGCCTCTTGATGAAGGTGAAAGAGGACAGTGAAAAAAATTGGCTTAAAACTCAACATTAAGAAAACTAAGTACATGGCATCCAGTCTCATCACTTCATGGCAAACAGATAGGAGTAAAGTGGAAACAGTGACAGATTTTATTTTTCTGGGCTCCCAAATCACTGTGGACAGTGACTGCAGCCATGAAATTAAAAGACACTTGCTCCTTGGAAGGAAAGCTATGACAAACCTAGACAGCATATTAAAAAGCAGAGACACTACTTTGCTGACAAAGGTCTGTACAGTCAAATCTATGGTTTTTCCAGTAGTCATGTATGAATGTGAGAATTGGACTATAAGGAAAGCTGAGTGCCGAAGAATTGACGCTTTGAACTGTGGTGCTGGAGAAGACTCTGAGAGTCCCTTAGACTGCAAGGAGATCAAACCAATCAGGCCTAAAGGTAATCAACCCTGAATATTCACTGGAAGGACTGATGCTGAAGCTCCAATACTTTTGTCATCTGATACCAAGAGTGACTCATTAGGAAAGATCCTGAAGTTGGAAAAGATTGAAGGCAAAAAGAGAAGAGAGTGGCAGAGGATGGAATGGTTAGATAGAATCACTGACTCAATGGACATGAGTTTGAGCAAACTCTGGGAGATAGGGAAGGACAGGGAAGCCTGGCATGCTGCAGTCCATGAAGTTGCAAAGAGCTGAACATGACAGTGATTAAACAACAATAACAACAAGTAAAATAATATGCAAATGTTTGAGAACATGGACAGCACTTATGAACCGTGAACTCCCTGATGTTCAAGCTGGTTTTAGAAAAGGCAGAGGAACCAGAGATCAAATTGCCAACATCCGCTGGATCATGGAAAAAGCAAGAGAGTTCCAGAAAAACATCTATTTCTGCTTTATTGACTATGCCAAAGCCTTTGACTGTGTGGATCACAGTAAACTGTGGAAAATTCTGAAAGAGATGGGAATACCAGACCACCTGACCTGCCTCTTGAGAAATCTGTATGCAGGTCAGGAAGCAACAGTTAGAACTGGACATGGAACAACAGACTGGTTCCAAATAGGAAAAGGAGTACGTCAAGGCTGTATATTGTCACCCTGCTTATTTAACTTATATGCAGAGTACATCATGAGAAATGCTGGACTGGAAGAAACACAAGCTGGAATCAAGATTGCTGGGAGAAATATCAATAACCTCAGATATGCAGATGACACCACCCTTATGGCAGAAAGTGAAGAGGAACTAAAAAGCCTCTTGTTGAAAGTGAGAGAGGAGAGTGAAAAAGTTGGCTTAAAGCTCAACATTCAGAAAACGAAGATCATGGCATCTGGCCCCATCACTTCATGGGAAATAGATGGGGAAACAGTAGAAACAGTGTCAGACTTTGTTTTTTTGGGCTCCAAAATCACTGCAGATGGTGACTGCAGCCATGAAATTAAAAGAAGCTTACTCCTTGGAAGAAAAGTTATGACCAACCTAGATAGTATATTGAAAAGCAGAGACATTACTTTGTCGACTAAGGTCCGTCTAGTCAAGGCTATGGTTTTTCCTGTGGTCATGTATGGATGTGAGAGTTGGACTGTGAAGAAGGCTGAGCGCCAAAGAATTGATGCTCTTGAACTGTGGTGTTGGAGAAGACTCTTGAGAGTCCCTTGGACTGCAAGGAGATCCAAGCAGTCCATTCTGAAGGAGATCAACCCTGGGGTTTCTTTGGAAGGAATGATGCTAAAACTGAAGCTCCAGTACTTTGGCCACCTCATGTGAAGAGTTGACTCATTGGAAAAGACCCTGATGCTGGAGGGATTGGGGGCAGGAGGAGACGGGGACGACCGAGGATGCGATGGCTGGATGGCATCATGGACTCAATGGACATGACTCTTGAGTGAACTCTGGGAGTTGGTGATGGACAGGGAGGCCTGGCGTGCTGCGATTCATGGGGTCGCAAAGAGTCGGACACGACTGAGTGACTGAACCGAACCGAACCCTCATCTCTCAGTTCAGTCCTAGAAAACATACTGTTTAGATAATCAACTCACTAAGATGCTGCTAAGTCTCATGCCAGCTACAACTGCAAATAATTTTTATTTGGTAGGGTAATCCCTCAGCAGGAAGGTAGGGATTTTAAAAGGCAGCTTATATTCTGTAACTCACTTCTACAGATTTATTATCAAATGTTTCATGGGATTTGGCTATGGAATGGAATTTCAGTATTAAAAAAATAAACTCAAAGCTACCATTTCTTTTTTAAAATATTTATTTATTTGGCTGTGTCAGGTCTTAGCTGCAGCATGTGGGATCTAATATCCTGACCAGGGATTGAACCCAGGCATTGGGAGCATTGAGTCTTAGCCACTGGACTACCAGGGAAGTCCCCAAGCTACTATTCCTTAAAAGAGCAGCTGTAGAACCTGCTCTTTCATGTTCTCTTAAAAGTTGAAAGATCACAAAGCCAAGACTGTTGTTAAGGCTAAGGAAAGAGGGTGTGTCACCAAAGCGTACACAGTGGTGAAACCCAACTAAACTGTCAGAATCAATACTGACAGCAATAGAAGAGGACTGACATACCAGGGCATGAATCAGCAAGGTCCAGCCTACCACCCCAAATACATCTCAAGAGTCTACTTGTTACTTTGGTGGGGAGAAAGCACTAAAAAGAATTCATAGGTAAAGTCAATACTACTTAAAGCACATGTAAATTAAATAAGCCCTGTCAACCATCCACAGGTTTGTCTCCTAAAATCTTAGGCATAAAATAATCTGTAACACTGACAGCCATCTTAATTTTCAGAGGGCAAGGGAAGGAGACAACTATTACCCAGATCACACGCTACCTTTTAAAATTAAGACATCTCAATTTTACAACAAATGTAGAAAAGTATTTATAGAAGAGGGGGAAAAAAAGCTTCATTTATTGTAAAGTCAGGTAAACTTATGTATACAGCACAGTACCATACATTTACAGAAGTTCATTCACAGGTTACCTTCAACATAACTTACTGGGTTCCATAAGGGTCTAAAATACTTCTAGACTGAATTTAAAATTTCTAGATCTAGAGGGCTAAAGGGATATTAGTCCACTGTTGTCAAAATGCAATGAGAAATGTTAATGTATGCTTAGTTGCCATCAAAACTTCCTAGTCAACAGCTCTTAAAACATTTTTAAACCCCTGCATCATTTCTAAAAGGATTAAGGCAAACTGCTTTTTTGTTAAAATTCAAAATAAAGCTTTTTCAAAAGATCTAAATGGAACTTCTATATATAAATTTGTTTAAAACTCTCAGAATCAAGAGATTGGCTATTGCCAACTATAGATTTCATAGTTACTCAAGATAGATAAAACATATTCTCCCTTCTATTAAGGATGAAAATAAAATGCCTGCATCAGTTTTCTATTATTAAAAAACTATGAACCTGGTAACAGATGTGTTATAGTATAGTCTCTCAATACCATGCTTAGTCCTTACATCTTATCTGCCTATGTATAAGATACCTTTTGCTCCTAAAAAAAAAAAAAAAAAAAAACAGATCCAGTGGGAGAAAGAATGTTTAATAAATGGTATTGAAACAAACAGCTATCTGTTTGGAATAAAAATAAAATTAGATCCTTATACCTTGTACCATGTAGAAAAATACATATATTACTGATGGATTTCAGAGTAAAAAATAAAAATGCAAGTACCCAAAATTCTACATACAAATTTAGGGAGTTCACAGACTCCCTAAAGCCCATCCATGGATCTCAGATTATCTAGAAGAGGAATTGTTAATTATAACTTCTATTAAAATTTCAATGCCAAATACTAGATGTGTTTTCAAGATCAAGTCACATGCAAAAAATGAAATGAACACATTAACTCATTGTTGTAACTTTATAAAATTGCCAAACTGGAACTAGAAACAGAGGCATGTCAATACAAATGGACAATGACTTAAGAAAAAAAAAATACACCAATTTAAATAAGTTTGAGTGCATACTGTACAAGTGTATTCATGTCTGTTAGCCTTTCAGAAATATAAAATCAGCTAAATCTGTAGTACTTAAAATTTAACATATGCAATGTTATTCTCAAACTTGATTAAAATACTTAATAAATACATGTTTAATATGAATAACTGCAACATACTTCAACATCTAAACATATAATAGGAATTCTATAATATTAAAATGCAATACTTTCACCTGCATTAATCTCATACACAATGGAAAAATACTTGCAGATAATTAGCATTAAGAATGCAAATATATTTTCACTGTGGAAGAAAAATAAGATTAGAAATCATATATTTGTATAATCTACAAGAAAGCTGTAGATAGTCTACATTATGATATTCTATGTTAAAATGAAAGCAATATTTAAGTTTACAACAAATTTACTCAAGGCAAAATATTTATTACAGAACAGAATCTTAAATCAAAGCAAGGCAACATTAGATTAACCATTTTAGTTTCTTTTTTAAATGAAGTGTAGCTTTAAAATTGTAATAAAGGTAAAACATAAATTCTAACATGCTTGTCTCTTCTTATAAATGGGATGATGTAGAAAAGCAAAGCTTCAATGTATAGGGATTGGAACCATCTGTAAAATTAAAAAACAAAGTTAACAGTTTCCTTCATCAAACTTTCATGATAAAATTGAATTAGCAGAGTAAATTATTTCACTTTTTTATAGTATTTGAAGAAGGAAAATTTCTATGTAAGGTAAGGGGAAGATTACTTTCATTCATACCTACTAGCAGGTGAGCTAAATGGAAGCTGGAATATTGTCCATTTTACATTCCTATTGTTCTAAACATCATTTAACACATAGCATGCACTCATAAATGTTTTTCTTTAAGTGAATTAATCATTAATTAATTAACAGTTAATCCAGATAAACAGTATCAGGATTAGGCTTATCTAAGTCCATTTGCAAAACTCACTTTGCAGAAAATATCACCAGTGGTAATCACTCTATAAAAGTTAATTCAAATATAGTTTGGGAAATGGAATAAGATTGGAATGTAAAAGAAATGAGCTGAAAAAGTTCTAAGAGAGTTAAGTATTAAATCTGATCAACAGGGCATATAAATTTTTAAACTGGTAAAGAAAAGAAGGGGTGGTATAATACACAAAAATACTTTCATTTTATACATTCTTCTTTAACTTTTCAGAACAAGCAGAGATAGTTCTTCATCAACTGATTATACAAAGAAATAATTATGTTATCTTAATGTACCAGAATTTTAGTGTTAAAAAAATTCCTATAAAAGTACACACATCAGCCAAGTATTAGCAAGACACTGCAGATTAAAAAAAAAAACCAACTGTACCTGTCTTCAAGGAGTTTACTATTAATATACTATATTTTGAATATATCTCAAATATGCATATAAAGTCTTTTAAAATCTTCCATCAAAAATTTAGCCTGATTCATTATTTATTTTTGTGACTAAGGTAAAATGAGAGGAGGTATTCCTACTTATTAATTTTTTACTAAGAAAATTTTCAATCACGAAAAAATATATGGATCAGTGTAATGAACACCTACAAAGCTTCATTAACTATCAACATCTGGCAGGCTTACTTCATCTACCTACTCTCCATATGCTTTTGGAGTGCTGGAATATTTTACACCAAATCCTAGGTATGTTACTCCATCCATAAATGGATGGACGTAACTACCATCTTCCCCCCAGTACCATTCATCATCACTCCTAATAAAATTGGTATTAATTATTATTTATTTAGAAAGATAACATTTCAACACCCTATAGAGCCAGGAGCTAAGTAAATTATGCAGCATAAAGCTTCAAAAGTTAAATATTTGTGTATTCTTTGCACTGTAAAAAAGAGGCCATTTACCATCATAAAGAAAGTGACACTTCATTTGAAACAAATTAAAATATGTGGGATACCATATTTCATCTACCATATTGGTAAAAATCGGACATCTGACAACACTTAGCATTGGTAACAGTGCTGGGCAGCAGGCATTTTCATACACCACAGGTAGTAAACTTGTGTAACCTTTTCCAAGGACAATCTAGCAACATTTACCAAAACATAAACCTTTATGCTCTCTATGAGGAAACTGCCCTACAAATACAAAACATGCAACTATTAGGATGTTTATTGTAGTAATAGAAAAAACACAATTAGAAACAAGCAGTATTCATCACAGGGGAAATGGATCAATCAAGTAAACTGTGGTACATCACTACTAAAAACAGCTACTCTGTGGTGAAAAAAAAAGGGGGGGAGGTAGTTTTACATGTGCTGATACAGAAACAGTTCCAAGACATATTAAGTGAAAATAGCAAGGCACATAATAGTATGTATAGAAGAATCATTTTGTGTAAGTTTTGAAAAGGTAGATATATATACTAGAGAGGAAGAATAAAAGGAAAAGAGAAAGGTTAGGGGTTATAGAAAGCTTTATCTTTCATTTTGTACCAGTATGTACCATTTGAGTTCTTTAACCATATATATTTACTGTTTTCTTCTAAAAAGATCAACAGAGAGAGAGTTAAGTATTAAATCTGATCAACAGGGCATATAAAATTTTAAACTGGTAAAGAAAAGAAGGGGTGGTATAATACACAAAAATACTTTCATTTTATACATTCTTCTTTAACTTTTCAGAATAAGCAGAGATAGTTCTTCACCAACTGATTATACAAAGAAATAATTATGTTATCTTAATGTGGATCAACAGGATTTATGGAAGTCAGTCTCCCAGCAGGCCCCAATGCTCTGTACCTCCTTGCATTCACAGCCCTGCATAGCCTCCGCCTACACTGTATCAGTCAGTTGGTGTGACCACCAGATCACAGCGTAAGTGCTATCATGGCACTCCCAGTAATAGGTTACGAAAGGCACTGTGCCTTCTGTTTTGTTGGTCTTTCGCTTTCATCTCTCTCTCATTCAAAAAGGCAAAAGAGCTACCACAAAATGGCCAATATGGTTTGACTGTCCCTATGAAGAAACACACGAGTGAGCATGGAACTGGATTATCCAGTCCCATCATAAAACTTAAAATGATTGCAGTCTTATGAGACCAGAGCCAGACCCACCCAGCTAAACTGTACACAGATTATTAATTCTCAGAAACAGTAAGATAAATAAAGGCTTGCTATTTGAAGCTGCTAAATGTTGTGATAATCTGTTACATAGCAAAAGGTCACTAATATAAGAATTATGAGGGGTTGTGGAATTTATATGCCTTTTTAAAATTTGAACTTCTATATTATACTATATTAAAAAAATAAATGATATCTTTAAATTATCATCAATGTTTGGACAGTAACTCCCACTGAATAATTATGACACAATTTTACTTACTTGGAACTCTTATCTGATAGTGATTTAGTGCTGTGAGGGCTTCTACTGCATCAGTTTTGCATTCCCATTCTAAAAGCCCAGAAAGTGTTTTGGCAGAAGCTAAAACAAAACAAAGAAACACAAATCCACTTGTTATTTGCTTATCATCAAATTAACCAGGAAAATTAAAAAGAGGGAATGTGCACTTACGTTTTGCATCAAACACTTTATATTTGATGAATGTAAGAACTTCATGGTCATTACACAACTGTCAAAGAAATGTAAAACTCCATTAAAAAAGGCCAAAATAATATTCCTACCTTTTTTGCCCCCTCCCCCAGAAAGTAAACTTTATGGGTAGCATTTAAAGTTTTGAGTATGGCATGAATGAATTAAATCAAATGTTTTTAGATTAATAAGCTACATGAGAAAATCAATTAAAATGGTGATATCCTATAAACTATGTATATAATTTTAGTGCTATACAATAAAGCCAAGACTTGTAACTGAAATATATATTCTCACAGCTAACCAGGGTTTAATTGAGTACCTAAGGTGAGGAGTGGTGTTCTGGAAAAATAAATTCTTTTCTGAAGCATTTCCTGCAGTTAGGGGAAAATGCAGGGATAATGAAGTTCTGTTATGGGTAAGATTTAAGGACATGGTAAAAGAACTTTATAAATGCAGGACTAAGCATAACTCATTCTAATTCCAATTCTCAAAAATATTGAGCCACAAAACAACAGAAGACCAAGAAGGATGGAGGCCATAAAAGTAAAATGGCCAAAGAATGAACTGTATTAAGTACCAAATCGAACCCAAGTCTTCCGCATTGGAGGAAGACGCTTTAACCTCTGAGCCACCAGGGAAACAAGTTAAAAAAATACCAATAACATCAAAAGCAGAAGATGAACAGTGAGAGACTTTAAAATGATGTTAAAACATCACGTATTTTAAAATAAGAAACAGGAACATTCTACACAATTTACATTTCAGTGCCTACCTTTGTGAAGGTCTCTTCTGTGACACACAACGGAACGTTATAGTAGTGCAGCACACAGGAGGGTGGCTGGATGATATTCTTAGATGCTTGGCCAGCACTTGTAAAGCGATTATTTTTGCTCATTGCAAAATCCTTGTAGCTACTTGTACCATCCTCCAGCTCAAATATTTGACTTGGAACAACTGAATGTTGTTTAGACACACTAAAGATTAGAAATCAAAGAGGTACAGAACATACCTTTGTTAGATAAAAGCAGCAAGTCGGCAGTCTCAAACTGTTAACATATATGCCTGCATCAATCCTAATAAAAAAGGCATATGCAGCTATTTAAATACAATTTAAATATTTACTATTCACCATTTTTAACATTTATTTAATATTGAAATTTAGTTTGAGTTATAATCAATCGTTCTTACACTTAGAAAAATCTACTGAATATATTTTCATATTAGAAAACAAACAAAAAATTGCTCATTTTAACATTTTGCTTTGATTATAAAACTGTGTAAGTAATACACAAAATCTAAACTATATGATCTGAAGTGTCTAAAATGACACCATCATAGCTGCTAGTTTCAAATGTGCCCTCAGTTACATTAAAATATTCTGAAATGGAAATTAATATATCCAATAAAAAGGATAAATGTTAAATTTACCACTTAAGATAAATAATTACCAAACATTAAGTCTTTTTCCAAACAATTTGACATTGTTAAGATGTGTGACAGCTCTTTCTACAGCATACTCATCGCCCATTTCTACCAGTGCTGTACCAGGAATGGTCTTCATAAATTTTACCTGTTAAGTACAAAATTCCCAAAAGGTGAACATTTAATTCTCTTTAACAGTAACAGAATTTCTAAAAGACATTATAAGTGGTCGATGTCAAGTAAAGAAGAACACCTGGAATCTTAACTTTTTTCCTGCTCTTCTATCAGACACTCTTAACTCTTATCAAAATGCAATAGCTTAAAACAGAAGACTGCAATTCTACTGTATATCACCCTGAAGAAGAGCACAAGCTTACCCTGACTCTTTTATTAACTGTGTGATGTAGGGCAATTCACTTCTCTGAGCCACAGATTTCCTTCTAAAATGGAGATAATGATAACATTTGGCAGAACTCATCAATATTTATTAATCCAATAAATATTTATTAGTACCTAATATGTTTTAATAATTATGCACTGTCCTATGTACTGGGGATTTAATGGCAAACATAATAGACATGGTCTTTTTTTTTAAGACATGTTCTTCTTAAAGCTTATGTTCAAGTAGGAAGGTCAGAAATGTTGAAGTAAATAATAATTACCAACTATTCAGCGTGCTATTTATTGCCTTAGTAACAAAAAAGTAACAAACAAGATACTATATGAGAAATAATACAAAATGACCTTGAGATAGCATTTCCAGTAGGAAGGCTCAGGCAAGGCAGGGGCAGTTTAAAAAATAGGAAATACACGTTTTCATGACATCTTTGAGAGAAGCCATATTTATCCTCTTAAATTATTCCAGTTTTAGTATATAATGCTATAAGGGTTACATGGGATAAAGTATGACTATCTTTCAGCATAGTGCCTATGCCTTGGAAAGTCCCTAAATATCTATTAAGTATTACTAATGCTAATAACGTATTAAACACAGTTCTAACCTGTTAACCTCAAGGAATATGAAAGTACTTACACAACAAATTGCAACGTAGCATTTATATCTATCACTGCAACTATCAATTTTAATAAGCTATCCTAGTATTTTTATACTACACCTGTACTTGGACAAAACTCAGTTGTACTGGGACTTTTCAGTTTTATTTGAAATCAATTGTCTTTCTGAGGGCAAAATTTCTCTCCCTTGATTTAATCCAATAACATTTCTACAAATGTAATAGTGACCAAATATGTATGTGAAGTATGTAGTTCAATTGGTAAATCTCAAAAAAAAAAAAAAGAAGAAACCAACCATAAATAGATCTTTAAAGGACTATGATGGCTTAAAATGTATCATTTAAAAGTTTTTAATTTTTTGAGATGTGGAGAGAGACCAGAATTGTTCAAATAACATACAGAAAATTTTATTAGAAAGTGATTTGGATTTCTAAATGAGACAATAGTTCACAACACAGAAAACAATGCTCTAAAAATGTTGATTAAATCAGGCAAATTAAAAATTGCCTGATTCCAGTTGTCTACAAATGTGAAAAGCACAAACAGAAAAGTAACACTATGTAAAGAAGGTTAACATATACATTAAAGCATATCAGTTACAAATTATGCAGTTTCTGGACCTTAACAGAACACCCAGATGATATACAAGATAAATGTGTATATGAAAAACTCTAAACTACTTTTCTCAATGCTGCTAAATCTGTTCCATGTATTCTTGGCTAGTCATACAAGGAGAAATATTCCTATGTTACCCCCTAAACGAAATATGGACTTTCTTTTTTCTTTTTCTCCTTCACGTGGTCAAATAGGTAGTGGAAACTCTTTTTTTCAGAGATGTTCCAAGTTGCTGTCTCAGATCAAGGAGGCTTTAGAATTAATGAACTAAGAACTCAAGAGTAGCAATTCCATGCCCTCGCCCCCTCCACCCACACTTATGACTCACACACTGTACTTTCTTATATTGCTGTGAAAACAATACTAAAATCACTTAAAACAACAGGAAAAAACAACATACTATAGTACTGAAATCAAATTAGCAAATGTATCAAACAAGTGGTAAGAAGACTACCAATCATTTCCCCAGTTAAATTTTCCATGATTCTTTCAAAATTAGAACATACTTTGTGACAGGGACTCTTCTAAGTGTTTGTGAGATATCAATAAAACATCACGGATCTGGGGAAAACACAGAGTTATCTGGTGAAAATAAAGTTCAATGAAGTTTTGAAGATCTTCAAAATATGTGAAATTTAAATGTTTCACTACTTTTTGAGTGTAAAGCCTCCAGACAGAAAGTTCTGGACACTGTCTATCAAAGTGGGTCAGTTTCAAATACCGATTCAGGGAAAGCATGTTGTCCTGCAGAAGTTACTAGAACTCTAGCATTTTGGAGACAGATGTATCAATTTAGAACTCTCCTAAAATTCATTCATAGACAGCCAAGTCCTGAGACTTGCTTATGTAGACCAAGCTCCAAGAAAGTAACTGCTCTTTCAAAATTCCACAGTTCAATATGCTAAATACCAGAATATATCTAAAGTAATTTTAAAAGTATAGGCTTTATGCCTATAATATGCTAGTAATTGATTAAACTACTTACCATTTTAGACTTCTATTTATATTAGTAATTTACTCTGCTATTCAGCAGAAACTAACACAACATCATAAAGCAACTATACTTCAATAAAAATAGAAAAATATTTTTAGTACCAACAATCTACTCTGATCACTAAGCAACAGAAAACAATTTCTAAATTTCTACCTTATGTGGATCACTACTGAAAGAACCTGCATGTTCTTAAATACAAGAAAACACATATATCTGCAGCCTTTTCAGATTTTCCTATTATATATCCTAGCAAAATAAGTTAATATACAATGAAACTTTTAAAAATAATTTCTTAAAAAATTAAACTTACCTTTTCAATATTTCCATATAAGCAGAATAGGTTGAAGACTCTTGAACAATTCATTTTTAGTTGATGTAATCCACTAACCATTACAACTGAACCAGAGGGATTTCCTCCATGCATGTAAGAGGAAGAGGCCTTGGTAATGGATAGGCAACAAGCTCAGGTGTATCTCGAGAGCCCATTCTGTAACGACTCGGCAAAGGTAATAATGGACCATGGGATCCTATTAAAAACAAAACAAAATAAAACTTTAGCAGACACACTTCACCACATACAAAAACAAACTCTTATTAGCTAGGTTGATGCATATCCAAGGAAAACTCAAAAAATGTATGAATATTCAAATATAACCTGTGAAAATTAACAAAAATCCGTATTTATTTGCACCAGATCCAATATACACTGACCTGCACACACCTGCATACACCAGGATTTAAGTTCTTATTTTTAAAAGTGATTTTAACAAAAATCAGGCTATGGATGGATGAAAAAGATCAGGTTATGGATGGATGAAAAGGAATCAGTGTAAAACTTTGGGCCACTATATATAAATCACACATCAAACTCAAAAACACCTCCCAACATCTTTTGGAGGATGGAATAATACAATAAAATCTTCAGTGAAATCTATATACAGATAACACCTTTAGTTCCACTAAGAAGTTGTCCCCTTGAATATATTTTACTATTAATGTACTTTCAGACTAGAATTATATTCTCCTGATTATAATTTAGGAAATAAAAAGCCTAGATCTAGTTAATAACCCCCCACAAACACACTCAGAGGTTATCATTATTCAGCAACTTCCATTTTTTGAAACATCAAGAATCCAAAAGAAGATAATGCTTGAATATCTGAATCTGCTGTCACAGAAACACACAAAACTATGTCTCTCATTCTGAGAATCTTTACTAAGAATCAACTAGCTAACTCGAGTAGCTCTAAGTAACTTCAATTTACTCAGTTTTCCCATCCATAAAAGATTAGAAGCAACAGGAAAAACAAAGCTAGAGTGAATGGAATAGATGGGAATGAAGGAGTCCAGAGAAACTGATACTAAAAGTTGGCAGTGAGCACATTTACAGCAGGAAGAAGAGAGGCATAAGAACTGAGAACAAGCAACTAAGATGGAGTGATGTAACTTAAAAATGTAAACCCTACATCATAGTGCTCCTGAAGTGAAGTGAAGTGTTAGTCACTCAGTTGTGCCCAACTCTTTGCAACCCCATGGACTGCAGCCCACCCCTGTCCATGGGATTTTCCAGGCAAGATACTGGAGTGGGTAGCCATTTCCTTCTCCAGGGGATCTTCCCAACCCAGGGATTGATCTCCTGCACTGCAGGCAGAGACTAAGGAACATTTGTCATGTAGAGTGAGTTACTAAAAACTACTATATTTTGGTATCATAGCACATTATTACAGCTTATGTGGATTCAAGGTTCAATATTCTAAATATAGCTGCCATTCATAACAACACAGAAATACTATCACTGGGCATATGTAAATATAGTATAAATTTCTACAATTTTATGGAGGCATACTTTATCAATATATCATCAGTGTTGCCTTAAATTGGTCATGGTTTTCAACTGCTCTTATTGTTGATAATCTAGTTTATCAAAACAATCAATATAGCTCATGGTGAGTTACTTGTTAAGTAATTATCTGTATTTCAGCCTCTAATTTAGACTATTATATATAAGGTGGTGTTAAATATCAATTATTCTTACCCCTACTGCAAAAACGCACATATGTATTATACTCCACCCAGCCCTTCACCTAGTATTACCATTTGCTTGTACAGGAATGACACTACACTATTATGACTAAATTTTTTCACAGACAGTGGGAAAATGTATATTAGATGGGTAATGGAAACTTCCACTCTGCTGAAGTTGACCAAGGTCCAAAAACTCTAGATCTAATGTCATAGGTAACAAATTCAGTGCAGAAGATTATCTAATGTTTGTAATGACACTGAGCCATCAGGATTAAATTATGCTATACACACTATTTAAATCACTGCCTATATCAAGATTAAAAACAAGTCTCTTAAACGCTTTCTAAGTAACTCATGCAAAAGTATTGCTGCTTCTGTTTAAAAAAAATTCATTTATATGGGAAAATGCCACATAAATGGCATTTTGAACACTTTGAAGGCCTTCCCCATCTTCAACACTTAAAATCTGTACATTATTTTTTGCCATTTTTCAAGTATGAAGGCTTCTATCAGTTCATCTCACATGGCTGGACTTTTAAATAATGATAAAGAATTCTTAAAGCATAGATTTATACTGCTATAATAAACTAGTGAACAAGTTTAATCTGTTAAATAAACCTTTTCCTTTATTTTTTCACATACTATTAGAAAGGAAAAGTCACCTATGATATGACACCAAAATGTAAATGAACCTGCTTTGCTGAACTGATGATCTGAAGGGACACAGCTATGATTTGAAGCATTTGTAAAAAGGCTCAATATCACGAGCACTGACTCCCGTCTTTGCTTTTACCCCAGTTTCTTCATGCTACTTCTCTCTTCAGTCAGTCTTGATTCGTCATTATCTCCTATCCCCTCTCCTGCTTACATCCCTAGGAAAATAGAGCAAACTCTCCTCTGAGACAACTGTTTCAATAAACATAGCTCAGAGCAGGTGTCCCTACACAAACTCACCACAACCATCCTTCTTCAGCGGGACTCTCCAGAACCGGAATGACCCCTATCTAACAAACGTCATTCCAAAGAGTTTTGCATCTCTTTAAGCTTACATCTTAAAATTTATACACACACACTCTTAGGGCATGAAACCAACAGAGAATTTCACAACAGGCTTTGAGAAAATATAAAGTTCTTCTAGGGCATATAACATATTCTTATTAATGTAATTTTCATGTATTTTATTAAGTGAAGACAAACCTGAAAAGCCACACTGAGAAAATGGTTTGTGTCATCATTACTGTAGTACTTTGTCCTTCATTTATATGCTCACAGATTTTTTTCTAACTCTCTCTGGCAGAATATTTAACCAATTTTTGGCCTTAAGCTGACTGCCATGACACATTTATATAATCTACAACTATACTACAAACTTTGATGAGCCATTCTTTTGAAACTCTCTATTATACAATGCACAGTAAATTCCTAATAAGGGTTTCTTTACTGAAGGATCAGAACTACTTGTATGACCATATTAATATTTACGTTAAAGAAACTAAGAAAAATGATCAAGGAACACACTATAATGATTGTAGTAAGATTTTCACTTTATACTACACTTACTGTTTTCATATAACATATTGTTTCAAAATCTCTTCTGTAATACAGACTATCATAGAAACTTGAACAATTAGACACATACACATACACGTAATTAATTCCTGGAGTTCAAAAAAAGATACTAGGGGTTAAGCTAAAACTCACAGCAAAGAATGGTCATCAAATATGTACACTATTTGAAAACATTTCAAACAACAGGAAACACTGGTGGCTTTTCAATAATAAATCCCAAGAACACAACATAGCAATTTCTGTTTTCTACCACTTCTAATAGTAATGCTAATTGCACTTCAACTTTAAACCACAGAATAGGTGGGGTCAATAACTACTGCTAAAAACTAAAAAAAGTATTTTAAAACACAGAACTTAGAACCAGTTTAAACTTTTATCAACAATTCTCAACATCTGCATATAAAGACAACAGCCAGATACCTAACTTTTTCCTGGGGAAGATTATCAATCTAGGTTTTATAATCTTAATTTATCAACATAGCAAACATTAAAACTAAGAAGTTAAAAAAAAAAAAAAGAAATACAAATTTAACCAAAGGTGAAGTACCAAGTGTAGAACTAAAAGAATTAAGAGATCTAACCAAAATCATGTTTCCTTTTCAACAAATACCCCATTCACTCTGCCTTTTATTACTCTAAATTCCTCTTTGCTCATAAACTGCTGGAATGGAAGAAAATACACTTACTGAGCTATACTTCTTTTTGGTCTTCTAACAGTCTGGAGCTCATAACTAATCAAAACCAAAATAAAACACAATGTAACAGTGAAAAAGCTTTCAATCCCAAACAAGAGCTCTCATTTATCCCAAAGATTATGTGATGTAACAACAGCCTAAGAAAACAAAGGACTTTGAACAATTCCTTTGGAGTATATTAATAAGGGACTGATCCCATAAACCAAGTCAAGGGAGCAGAAAAAAAAAGACAAGAATTGTCCATTCTTCATCAGAAATGCAAAAATTCTAAGAGTTTGTCTATACTACCTTCCTTCTGCCTTGACAAACTTACCATAGCCATCATGTCTAAACGAAGAAGGGTGTTCTCCCAGAATGGCTTGTCTCTGGCGACCCTTTCCTCTATCTGACACAAAAGTAGAAACATGGTTTTAACAATTTTGACTCAAGTACTTAACAGAGTTCTCACATGGGAAACACCCATTCAAAACATCCATTACAATTCATGAGAAATGTGATTCCTGGTTAATGTTAAACATCCATTCATATCCAATTTAAATACAAACACCAGAAGTTTAAGAAAATAATTCTATCTAACAAATTCCACTTAACTTGAAAATATCTTTTTGGCAAACGCCAAATACAATCACACTTTCGAATTTAAGGAAAGAATGGATACTTTTCAGAAAGTGAGGTACACAATGCTAAAGCTTGACACTGTACAGAAGTTTTTTACCAATACATGTCTTTAAAACAAGCTTTAAGTGCAGTACTTTTGAAAGACAGTACCTGATGCATACTATTAGCTTCAACAGCAACACATTTTCAAAGTGGGCTTCTTTCAAGAAGTTCAGCATAAGCCAACAACAACCTGTATTACATGGTTTCACAATCAGTAAACACAGAGTATTTTGTATGTATATACACATATTTACAAACACCTACTGACTTGCGAGCTGGCAATTTTCACATCACTGGCCCATACTGGATATCATGGATTGGCCATTGCCTACAGACCTTAACACCAGGCAGAACTAGGAACACCCCCAAAGCTTAAATGTGCCAAAAGCTAACCAAGGGGGCTACATTATTGGATGAGAGTACTACAATACTCCTAAAGGATAATTTTTATGCTAACTACATCTTTAGGGGAGGCATGCCAATTTCCTCAAATCTAAGAAAACAAAAAAATTATTCTAAGTTTCTAAAATAGTACTTCCTATGTTAGTAAACTTTAAAAATCATTGTGTAATATTTTGAGAAAGTTTGCTGATCAAATTATGTGTTCAGTAAGATTTTTTTTTTTTTAATGAATCTTAAGAGTCTGGTCATTCTTTGAAAATTCAAAGAGAAAGGCTTTCTACATATCCTTAGTCACCTAAACAAATGAGGTTAATGGGAGATGAGAAATACTTTAATTTTCACTTCACGCTACAGAAGTATTGTTTTAATTACCTATTTCAAGTTATCACAGCACTGAAAGGGACCTAGGAGGTCATCTAGTTCAACTTTTATTCAGTGTATCAATTCTCTTTATGTCATCCCTGAGACTATCAACTGGGACCACCTAGCCTCTGCTGACCCAACTCTGGTAACAAGGTACTCATTACTTTCCCTTACATTTTCAATTAGTCTTAAATCATGAAAAAATTAATTTCTATATTATATAGAAATTTGTCCTCTAAATATATTCTACTCCACTGAGGGCCTCACAGCCTTACACAATACTTAGTCTTTCTCCAAAAACATTTTCAAATGCTTAGAAGTTATTATGATCCTCTCCATATTCCCAAAGTCATTTATTTCTCCTCCAATCTAGACACTCACAGTTCCTTCTTCCCAGTATTATCATTTAAGTCTCACTCTGTCAATCCAGTCTGCTATTCTACTCTGCTAACATTCCTCTGCTCAAGAATGCAACCAAATGCTAAATGTAAGTGCTTATCTGATCTAAGAATCTTAAACCAAAACCATCATAAAGTCTTCATGGCTTAGTTTTACTGAGAGTTAACTGTGTGCTATAAAAGAAAGAGCACTGAATTGGGAATCAATTAAGATTTCAATGTAACCACTAATTTGCTATATAATCACAGAAACAATCTTTATGTATAAAAGGAAGGAGTTAGAGTAAATGATCTCTAAGGTATCTTTCAGCCAAACATTGTCATTATTTCTCTTTAATAATTTCTCTTCAATAACTGGAAGAATGCACTAACATAAGGTCATATAAAGAAGTATGAGGAAGAGTCAAACACTACATTTATCAATGTATAAACAGTGGTTTGTAAACTATCATGGATTCAGTTGAAATCTGATGGAAGCTGTGGACCTTTTCTCCCCTAAAAGATGCACACACACACACGTTTTGCTGAACATTTCTGGAGGGATTCTCTGGAGTCTAGGCTAAGAATTTTTTGCACTAAAATGTAAACTGACCTGAAAAGAACTTTTTGAAATGAGGTTATATTTATAAAGTCACTCTTGTTTTTGGTAGAAAAAGTTACAATTCAATATCAACTTGAATGGAAGCTGAAGTCACTACAAAAAGAAACTGCTATATGATATTTGCTGTAAAGACAAATATCTATCTGTAAGGAATCAGAAAACAAGAATTTTTTCCCTTTGAAAGTATAAACAGCTAACTGTTCTACCTCCTTTAATTATATTTCCCTATTTAAATTTCTATCTTACATTTCTAAACTTTCCTGACTATAATTTCCTGTATAAAAATCTAATCTAAGCTGGCTTTTGTAAAACTCAGTTCTTTTAAAAGAATAGAAATAAACACTATTAAAATAAGACAGATGTCCAAAATATTTTAAGAAACATTAAGAGAAAAATAACCAAACTTACTATTTCAAATGAGTTTAGAAAAAAACAAAACTGAATGTTCAGTAACTGTAACTTGACAGAAGTGAGAGATTTCTCATCAACCACTTGTTCTGTTGTTTGAGTACTAAGGCTTTGTCTTTCAGTACTGGTATTCAACTGTACCAAGCCCAGGCCAAGCAGATTTCTGTAAGTAGTAAAACATGTGGGGTCCAGCCTAAGCTGCATTATCAAACAAACTTGTTTGCAACTCCATGCATAAGGCAAGATGATTTCCTAAGAACTAAGAATTAACAGGGTCAATCACCCAAAAGTCCTAAATATTTGAACATGCAAAGGATCACCACATTGTCCACATTGTCTCTCTCTCTCTTTTTTTTTTTTTGGCAACAGTACATGCACTATGGAGTTCCTACTGACCAAGATATTTCAGATGCATAAAAATTTTTCCTAGTTTACTGACTTTTACGGATATACTCATCTTGGTGAGGTTTCCCACACATGGTTCAAACACTGATATTGTAGTTGAGATGTAGCCAATACTGCAGCCCCCTTGTTTTTACAAGATCCACATTTGATTTGTATATTCCAGAATAGCCACACAGTCAGTTGAACAATTTTATCATTCAAATCTGTGCTCATGAAATCTAGCATTTGTAAGTTATAGGTGAAAATGCATCTCAAATGAAATGCTCCTATTTTCAGATTTATAAAGTTTAAATATATTCTACCTTGAACAGACATGGTACTTTCACCTACATTTGAAAGGTCAAAATTTCTAGTTACACAAATTAACATGAATGATTATCTTAAATTGTTACAAAAAGTGACAACTTATAAACAGCCACTTTACAAAAATCAAACCACACAGAAAATCTTCTTTTACATATAATTCATCTTTTCATTATTATGTTATTCAATGTCCACAATTGAGGAAAACAGAAACAAAAAAGTAATCTTAGGTGCAGCAAGTATGTATCTATTTCTTTTATCTTTAATATCTGTGTGGATTGGTTGAGCATTATAATTCCCAAGACCTGTAGATAGCTCTATTAAGGATTATATCCTCTATTAAGGATTCAATTAACAATTTGAATCTAAGCTGCTAACAGTTACAGCAATGGGCATTAAGATTTACAACATTGTAGATAAAATGTAGTATCCGTCAGTGAAAAGTTTTAAATTCTACAACTGAAACCTTAAGGGAAATCAAACCAATATATACATACAACTTGAATAAATGGGCACAGTCTATCATGGTATTCATCCCATGCAAGTCTGAAGTACTGTTAAGTGTCCTCCTTTAAAAACTTGGGGTGATGGTGCATGCAGTATGCAGTCAAGGTGAATTGCAAGTCTGAGTTTTTCAGAGGGCTTTTTGCTGATGCCGATGTTGTGCATGATGAAGTGTAGAGTCAGCCTGCTGGAGTCCTCTATCCTTCTTAATGCCTCGTCCAGCTTGGGGGGAAAGTCCTTTCCATAGAGAAGCAGTGTGCAAGTTTGAAGTTTGTAAGGAATATCTGAATCAGTTTCCTCTCCTCCAAAGAGAGAGAGCTGCTTGGAGAAATGCAAGTCCTTGAACTGCGGGCGTGCCTGTATGTGTGGGCTCCTTGTTGAACTAAATATACGTTAACTCAGTACATACCAGAAGGGGGCACTAATGTTCAAGGTTCTTTTCCAGCATTACAAGGCCTTTTGCAACAAAAGCTTCACCAACAAAGGTTTTCATTTGAATGAACTAGCTCATGTCAGGAAAAAGGAATCTAACTGCATGTAAAAATTTGACAGCAGATGTCAAGTACATCTAAAATGCATAAAATACTTACCTCGTCTTCCCAAATATGGTTTAGTGTAGTCCCAACTGTCATTGTCATTCCTGATAACATTTAGACGAGTTGGCTGTTAAGATTAAAAAGAAAGGAAGTTCAAACTGTGTATCCAAAGCATAAATAACTTCTTTGGCAAAGTGTTAAAAAAAAAAATATTTACCCTTGCATATTCGATTTTTAGTGTGCAACATCCAGCATATATATCTGCTCCATTGAGAGCTGCTTTAGCTTTCTGGGCACATAGGACTGATTCAAACATAAGCTCGATTAAGGAAATTTGGTTTAAAGTGTCCAAAATTTATCATTATTCACTCCCTAAGAAGTGGACTGAAAAAAGTCAGAAATAATTTACTTCTGAAAATGCTTTATGAAATAAAATTTCCAACAATTTTTAGTGCGAGAATTTAAGATCAAGGGTACCAAAGAAAACATAATGCAACCAAAGTATCTACATTCATCCTTCTAGGTCATCAGAAATACTTTATAAATTGGGGGGTTGGAGGGGGAAAATGGAGCATGGTCTCATTCCTTATCAAAGGCCAGCTTGCTCTTTTTGTTTCGATTTTTGAAGCTTTTAAACTTTTATTTTATATACAAAGAGCTAGTATTATTTCTGCCTAAGTTAGATGTCTGACTCATTGGAAAAGACCCTGATGCTGGGAAAGACTGAAGGCAGGAGGAGAAGGGGATGACAGAGGATGAGATGCTTGGTTGATGGCATCACCAACTCGATGGATGTTGAGTCTGAGCAAGCTCTGGGAACTGGTGATGGACAGGGAAGCCTTGCATGCTGCAGTCCATGGGGCTGCAAAGACTCAGACACAACTGAACTGAAGTTAGACGTGCTGGATGATCCACTGAAGGAAGTTCACTTAGTCAACTTAATGAAGCCAGTGTCTTTCACATGCTGTTGGAAACACTGACAGCACATATAGAGGCCGTATTTCCGGATCAGACCGTGCTGCTGCGGCTGCTGCTGCTGCTGCTAAGTCTGTGTGACCCTATGAACAGCAGCCCTCCAGGCTCCTCTGTCCACAGGATTCTCCAGGCAAGAATACTGGAGTGGGGTGCCATTTCCTTCTCTGTGCTGGTTTGAGCCAACTGGGCAGGAGCAAGAACCCGTCTTTCTCTCTTTTTACAGCTTGCTATCTTGAAATAGGAAATACTGTACTCTCAAAGTAAGAAGAACAGATAATTTTGTTAGGCAGTCCAGTGATTAGGAATCACACTTCTACTGCCAAGGGCAAAAGTTCAATTCCTGGTTCAAGAACTAAGATCCTGCAAGCCACAGAGCAAGCCAAAAAAATTAAGTAGGAAGAAGATTACAAAGAATCAATATAATAACAAAAGATTTTTATGTATTTCTGCGATGGTTGAGTTTATAATCTTTATCCTCATTTTACTGGCCTTTAAAAATTTACTTTAAGTTTCTTTAAAAAAAAAAAAATCAAACCACAAAAGTGGTAATAAAAAAAAGCAAAAATACCTTGCCAGAGTAATATATATATATATATATATATATATATTACCATTATATATCCCTATTTTTTCTATGCATATACATATACATATAGGTTAGGGTTTTTTTTTTTAATGGGATTGTACTATATGTACAGCTTGCTCGTTTTACTCAATGTATATAACAAATTTAACATAGAAAAGTAGGTCTTACATTAAACCATGATCATTTAAAAGATTCAGTGAAAAAAGGAAAGAAACATTCTATTGATTTCAAGTTTTGATACTTCCAAACTATTTTAAAGAGATTCAGAAAAGTCCATTTGAGACAAATTTCAAAAAGGTACAAGTATACATATAATCAAACAGTGTTTTTTTTTTTCCCCATTAAAAAAGCAAAGGAAACTGTAAGATGAAGCACTGGATTACTTTACAGTAGAAGTTATCAAAAAGAGTAAAATTCTCTGTGGGTACTGCAGTTTTGTTTTTAAACCTAAGACAACTAGATGGTGGGGGATAATAAACACTATTTGTTTTCAAAATTATTAAGCAGGAAAAAGTAAGGTATATATTACACAGCATTCATACATATCAATAAAAAATTTACAAATAAAGGATATTCAACCATTGCTTGTATCCCATTTCTCTTGAATATAACAATACGTTGCACTTTTCCAACAGGATTGCATACAGTATATAAAACATCCTAGGAAGGAAAGAAACCAAAGACTTCATCACATCTTATATTCAGAAATATAATAAAGCCAAACTCTATTTTGTTTAACAACAACAACAAAAAAACCTGTTATGATGTCATTTCTATTAAGCAGTAATTAATCTTCTAAAAATTGTTATACTTTAATAAATCTAAAGCTATTTCTTCACCTACACAATATACTCACATTAGAGAACTTCCAATGAAACATTTGAAAAGCATTATTACTTATAATCTCCTAAATGAATCCTCAAATTTTTAAGTACCTAAAAGAATCTGATAATATAATTAATAAACCAAAGCTGTAACCAATTACATTTTTCCCAAATGTGACTCTGAAATGTTTATTATAATCACTTAAATTACAATAAAAAATATTTATTAAAGAGTAGTACAACTCAGTATTTATTTTTCAAGGACAATGGCTATAGATAAAAGACCCAGGGAAGATCATTTCTAAAGAGTTAAATTTCACCAAACAAGATGCCTGAATCTAAGAGAGAACCCTAAATACTCACTTAGGAACAATTCTTCAACTTTCAAATTTTTTGAGTACCTACATTACAGAGCCACACCATTAGGTACTAAGGATATAATAAACAAATCAGAGTACTTGTACTAGTTATATTATTTTTCCCAAAACACCAAATACTGTAAATATATTAATGGTGTTTATTAATAAGTCTATACAGATCACAAATATAAATAGATACATAGTATCTATCTAAATTTAAATAGTATCTAATGCTTTAAAAGTTTATATTCAAATATCATATACTCTTACTAGAAATCATACTAAATGAAGCTCCTCTTATTATGACATCTTATTCATTACAAAAATCAAGTGTCCTTATCACCTGTTTATTACTAAACAGCATGCTATTATTATAAAGTAGAAAACTGGTTCAGGACATGAATCCTTTCAAAATTCTAACGTTATTTTTTTAAAGAGTGAAGAAGAGAAGTTTTTAACAAGCTATCTCTAAACAGTTTATAATGATAAATACATCTTACTATACCACGGGATTCTGTCACTACCTAGTAGATGCTCTTGGTATATCATTTCCAACAAGGCTGTCTATACTTTATCAGAAAGAGAGTTAACAGTGAGAGTAGTAAATAAAAGTAATGTGCCTATTTAATTATGACAACTGTGCTTCTGACCTCTTTTCAACTTCAGTGCTTACCATGTCTTTGTTCATTAAACATGATAGTCAAAACTAAGATTACTTTTAATAATTCTTTTTTTTTAACCCAATATTTTCAAACATCTATATGGCAGTGAAGAAAAGTACAGGTTAGTCACCCAAGGCAAATTCCAAAATCACTTTTAATTTAGTCTGTCTTACTAAAATACATACCACCGTAATTGGATAAAGAGGATTCTGAATCGACAGCAGAAGAACTTTGTTGCCTCCTGATGGATCATCAGTATTTCCTGGCCGAGTGATCCTTTTGCTTGTAGAATAGTTGAAAAAAGCCTGCTGACCAGCTATGTACACAGGTTCATCTGCAGCAAACGTCACACATTCTTTGGCACTATCTATGTTCTCAAATTCCACCAGAGCCTGCCGTTTAAATGGCATCATCATCACATAGCTGAAAGAAGATAGGGAAAGAATACTTTAATATAGCAAATTTAATTAACATTTTTCTCAAGTAAAAGCAGACTTTAATTAAAAATGTCTCAAATCATACAGGCTAGTAGTCTTCACTACCTACACCCAATGTTAGTAAACTCTTAATAAATTATCCAAATAAATTGTGGTATACCGGGTAGATGGTATATGTTTGAAAGGTCCTCTTGTGCTTAAAAGCTTTTATGTACCTCTTGCCCTCTTCAAGCACAATTCTGTTATCAGTTACTAACAATCCCATCCAGTTCATTCCTCAGGCTGCCACTTATAAGCAGCATTAGAAAATATCTAGAAGTCACAACTACTGAAGCCCGTCGGCCTAGAGCCTGTGCTCCATAACAAGAGAAGCCGCTGCAATGAGAAGCCCATGTACTGCAACTAGAGAACAGCCCCCACTCACTGCAACTAGAGAAAGCCTGTGCAGCAATGAAGGTCCACTGCTGCTGCTGCTGCTAAGTCACTTCAGTCGTGTCCGACTCTGTGCGACCCCATAGATGGCAGCCCACCAGGCTCCCCCATCCCTGGGACTCTCCAGGCAAGAACACTGGAGTGAGTTGTCATTTCCTTCTCCAATGTATGAAAGTGAAAAGTCAAAGAGAAGTCGCTCAGTCGTGTCCAACTCTTCACGACCCCATGGACTGCAGCCCACCAGGCTCCCCCATCCCTGGGATTCTCCACGCAAGAGTACTGGAGTGGGGTGCCATTGCCTTCTCCGAATGAAGGTCCAATGCAGTCAAAACTAAATAAAGCAGTGTGTACATGTCAAAAAAAAAAAAAGCCTGTGCAGCAATGAAGGTCCACTGCTGCTGCTGCTGCTAAGTCACTTCAGTCGTGTCCGACTCTGTGCGACCCCATAGATGGCAGCCCACCAGGCTCCCCCATCCCTGGGACTCTCCAGGCAAGAACACTGGAGTGAGTTGTCATTTCCTTCTCCAATGTATGAAAGTGAAAAGTCAAAGAGAAGTCGCTCAGTCGTGTCCAACTCTTCACGACCCCATGGACTGCAGCCCACCAGGCTCCCCCATCCCTGGGATTCTCCACGCAAGAGTACTGGAGTGGGGTGCCATTGCCTTCTCCGAATGAAGGTCCAATGCAGTCAAAACTAAATAAAGCAGTGTGTACATGTCAAAAAAAAAAACTAGAAATGAAGGGAGGTGAGCAAGAAATCAGAACACATGGATAGGAACAGGGAACCATGTCCTCTACTCACAGAAACAAGGGCGTTAAAAATATTTTAAAATACAGTCAATGTGCTTTTTATAAGAGCAAAAGGCCAGAGAAATAACATGAGGTCAGGTACTCAGTGACAGCACTTCTTCTCAATCAGGCATCCAGGAACTAACTACACTTCAAAAACTGGCAAGCCATTTCTTAGTAAGAAACAGACCATTTTGTAGCCTGGCAAATTATGTAATTTCTTAAGAATTTCAGCTTCCTTGTTTATACAACTGGGAGCACGGCTGTCAAGATTACAGTTCCTACACACAAACTGTTTGCCTTGCCTCATTCATCTTTACATCCTCAGCATCTAGAAACAAAGAGCCTGGCACATGACAGGTATTCAATCAATACTTTGGTCTAGGAGGTTTATTAGCTTTCAGCTCACACCATTCAAAACTGAAGAATAAAACACAGAAACAGTAACGCCTGGGATTAGTTTTACCAACTATAAATGCAAGATATAAATTTCAGGAGAGAAATATTCCTTTTAGAAACTCAAACTCCTAGTTGAGGTTCTAAAGTTTTGTCTACAAAAAAAATAGAAAACACTAGAATTAGGTCTATGCTAAAGAAATTTAAGAATAATAAATATTCTGCCTCTCACAAATCTAAGCTGGTTTAAAGCTAAGTGGTATCCCCAAGTAAATATGTTAATAATGTCCTTTGGGTCTTTGGAAACACAGAAAAATCAAAAGGTTCAAAAAAATAAATTCTTTATTGGCCTATTATAATAGACTTATCTGTTTGTAGTAAAAAAAAAAAAATGCTTTCTATAGCTACAATAAGAAGTTAGAAGCACAGAGTTAAATGCTACACAGGTTACCCAGGAAATGTAGCATCATATAAAGACAGGGAATGGAAAATTAGAATGTCACATGCATTTTATAATTCACTTAAATTCTGGGGTACATAATTAAAAAAAAAAAGTTCAAAGTACTAATACAAGAAAGACTGGAAGACCAAAGAGAGAAAAAATTAAAAGTCCAAAAATATGGTAGAGTAGGTATGTTCAGCTTATAGCTTACAACATACTTAATAATTTTTAAATAAAAACAAAAGGAAGCAAGAGATTTACTACATAAATCAGGTCTCCAAAGTTTTGTTTTAAAATTCAAACTGGTACAGCTAATCACTACCTAGTATTTTTTCCTTTAATGAAAAAGAGAAGAGAGGAAGAGAGACTTATAAGGATATATTTTTAAATATTCTTTTGATTAAATAAAGACAAAAAATAGCAATTATCCTGACTTATTTTTAACATCTTACAGTTTCTTCTGAACTTCTTTCCTATACATCTAGTTTTTAAATATAAACTTACTATATATTGAACTTGGTGACTTATCTTTTTAATACAAGCAGCTTCTGTATAATCTTTATATTTGCCCTCACATATACCACCAAATAAATCAACAAACAAAAAAATATGGAAAGTTTCTATAAGTGTGACATTTTGAAGCAAACACCTACTCCTCATAGGAGGCTATTCAAACTTCTTTCAGCTTTGGTAGCAGACAGCTCTTATTCAAGATCATTTCATATAACTGAAACTCCTATTGTACATATTTATGCCAATTAAGCTCTTAATTATACACTAATTTGTTCCAATTATTTTACCATTTTTCTATCCACATAACTACAAATCTTGAGGGCAGAATGATATACTATGCAAATTAACTAAATAAAATTCATATATGGAACACGTTACCATAGACTAATATCAAACAGTACAGAGTCTAAAAACTGATGAGCCACTCAAAAGTGATTAAAATTAATCACAACCTTAAACAAACAGTTCTATTTCTTTAATCCCCAACATCCAGTTCATGGTCATAATCGACATCAAAATATCAATATAGTTATTATTTCCCCTAAAGTTTCCAACTTCATTTGCTCAACAACTTGTTTTCTGACAATATTCAGTATTTCTCGGCTGTAAAAAAATAACTTAAAAAGCCCTAAATATATAAGAACAGAAGAAAATAAAAATCCAAAGATAACCTCATTGTCTCATGGAGTCTCTTTATAACTCCATGAGACTACACACCACCTGGAAGTGGTGACTGGGTGAATCAATGTCAACATGCAAGTCTAAATATCATGAAAGGAGTCTGCTTCAATACTATGTAACTCTCCAGACAAACTTAACTTCCAATATCCACTCCAAATGACTAAGAAGTGATATAGTCATCTTAGTGATACTTCAAGAAATGGACTTCTATTTATGCCCACGTGGTTTTCCAATTTGTACCTCCAACCATAAACAAAAGGTTAACAGTGGTTTCTGAGGTCCATAAGTTAAGGGTAGTAAGTTTGCTAAGTTATCCACCTTCCATTGAGGTCACCAAGAAATTAAGAAGATGCCATGATGGAAGGTATCATCTAACACTACTAATGCTCCTTTGAAGGAACGACTCCTCTCTGTTGGAATCTCTGATCTCTCCCTCACCATCTTCGTTCAATACTCAAAACTCCACATAAATTTTCATAAAATTGAAGCAGTCAATGATCTCAGCAAATATATTGAAATTTCTCTCCTGTTTATATATTATGACTTAGTCTGTATAGTTTCTGTTGCCTATAACAAAAACCCCAAATAGAAAAAAAGTAATAAATTCTATATTATCCATAGTAAGAAAGAACAGCCAAGCATATTTCAATTTAGAAAGAATTTTTTTAAGTGTCTGTTTTGGGCAGCAGATTCATTTTTCAAATCACTTTTTTCATGTAAGTCAGTATCTTAAGTAGATACCAGCTGCAAAGGAAGAGCATGAGTGAATACGAAACACAAAAGGAAGATAAGCTAGGATAAAACATTGACCACTCATGGTATCACAGCAACTCACACTAAGCAAATGATGCCTACCCTTTAGTCTACCCCTTTCCATTGCCAATTAATAAATAGTCCAAAACCAACTAAAACAAACAAAAAACAGTATTTAAGTACTATTATTTGAAACTCTGAAGATAAAGGGCATAATTAATTAACTCAATGGCTTAAAACAGTATTTAAGAAGGAATCACGGATTCATTTGAAAATCAGATGAAAGATGCAATAATCAGTGTTACACACAAACTGGTTGAGGAGTGAGATGGGATCATGATCCACAAAAATTCACCTCAGAAGAATTAAAATTAAAAATTAATCTCAGAAAGACTCAGAAGGTTTCAAACAAATACAGTTATAGGCAAATAATATATTCTATGGCTAAGCATCAAGGCTTGCAGCAAGAAAACAAATCCTGCTCTACTGCACCGTTTCTACATCTACATCGAGTCCCTCTTGGCCTTACCATATTGTCCCAAATTTTTCCAGGGCCTCCACAAGGTCTGCTTCCACCACAGATTCGCAGAGTCCTCGAACATGGACAACAGGTGAAACAGAAACTTTATGATGACTTCCACCAGCCTCCTAGCAAGATAAAATAATTTCTAGTTAAAAGCCTAAATTGCATCTTTTAGTAAATCCAACTCTGCATTAAAAAGCAAACACTTATATAAAAATCCCAAATCAAACTGCAATCACAAAAACTGAACAAAAAGTCCCAATTAATATAAGGGTATACACTCCATTTTTCCTGCAATATAGATTAATATCGTCTTTCGACCTTGTTTAACTGGTTATCTAGTTCCACCATAATTTGAAGTTACTCAGTACACTGACAACTTAAATTTATACAACGTACAATCTTTGCTGAAGTATCAGTATGGATGTGAGAATTGGACCATAAAGAAGGCTGAGTGCCCAGGAATTGATGCTTTGAACTGTAGTGATGGAGAAGACTCTTGAGAGTTCCTTGGACTGAAAAGAGATCCAACCAGTCCATCCTAAAGGAAATTGACCCTGAATATTCATTGGAAGGACTGATGCTGAAGTTGAAGCATCAATACTTTGGCCACCTGATGCGAAGAGCCTATACATAACAGAAGACCCTGATGCTGGGAAAGACTGAAGGCAGGAGAAGGAGATGACAATGGATGAGATGGTTGGATGGCATCACCAACTCAATAGTCATGAGTTTAAGCAAGCTCCGGAAGATTGTAAAGGACAGGGAAGCCTGGTGGGCTGCAGTCCAAGGGGTCGCAAAGAGTCGCATACGACTCAGCAGCTGAACGACAACCACCAGCATCTCCTGCTGAACAAGGAGTACTCAAAATACAAGCCTTGGAAATTCCCTGTTGGTCCAGTAGTTAGAACTGGGTGCTTTCACTGCCAGGGCCTGGTCAGGGAATTAAGATCCCACAAGCTGCACAGGCACAGCCAAAAACAAATAAAAAACACAAGCCTCCCTGGGCTTCTGTGAAATACTGTGTTTCTTTGAGTATCCCCAGCAAGAAGCTTTAAAATATACAGTCTTACACTTTATTTTAAAAGGAACCATGTAGGAGAATTAGCTTGAAAATGAAAATAGCTCTCATTTACTTATTGAAGTTCTATAAATCAAAGATTTATATATACAAATAGCCACTGGGCACCACTCTTCTATCACTTCAAAAATGAAGCAACCTAAGTGTCCATCAACAGATGAATGGATAAAGAATATTATTCAGCCATAAAAATGAAATTTGGGGACTTCCCTGTCAATCCAGTGGTTAAGAATCAGTGATTCCACTGCAAGGGGTGCAGGTTGGATCCCCGGTCGGGGAACTAAGATTCCACATGCCCCAAAGCTCAGCTAAAAAAAATATATATATCTTGCTATTTGAGACAACATGAATGGAGCTCAAGGGTATTATGTGGAATCTAAATAAACAATACAAACCTACAAGCAAAACAAAAAACAGACTCACAGTCACAGAGAACAAATGGATGTTGGGAGGAGAGGAGTGTGAAATAGGTGAAGGGGATTAAAAGGTACAGACCTCCAGGTATAAAATAAGCAAGCCATGGGACGTAGTATACAGCATAAAAAATATAGTCAGTAATATTATAATAACCTTGTAAGGGACTGATGGTTACTAGATTTATTATGGTGATCATTTCACAATGTATGCAAAGTCAATTCACTATGCAGTACACCTGCATAATAATATTAGGCATAAACTATATTCCAATTAAAAAGTTTTTAAAATGAAAGGAATGAAACCCATGTACAATTCATATATATAACCAAAAAAAATCTATTAAAGGAAAAGGTTTTTCTCCCACAAACGGCAAGAAAGGTTTTTCCTTCTAATCTAAAAGAGCACACTTCACCATTAAACCTTAAGAATCATTTTAAGAAAATTAAATCCCTTTATGGCTATTTTGAAAGACCTACCAACTCTGCTTTATTATAAAGGCTGTTAGAAAATATTGTAACAGTCTTGTGCCCAGCTAATTAAAAATGTCTGAATCTAAAGATCTAATTTAAGTATATAAGTAATCATGAGATTACTCTGACACTCCTGTCAAAATTGAGTCCTTTGAAAATATTAATTCAGTCCTTGGAATTTCATTTGAATTGCTTATGCTGAGTCTTTTCTAAGGTAAAACCGATATTCATTACCTGCCACTAAGTCTGAAACGAATCATTTTAATTGCACCCTATGTATACCAACAGTCTATTAGCAGCCTAAACAAATGAGACTGTCTCGGTGAAACTCAACAACCAAATGGACATTATCATCATTAAGCTCCTAACTACTACTGGATGACAATAATTCAGGAAGAAAGCTCTAAACAATACCTAAAAATCTAATTTAAAGACAACACAAAATACAAATAACAAGTTTTACTCTAAAAATAATTAAACTACAAGAAATAAGATAGCTATCTCCTTTGATCCTTAGAAATGAGCTGGCACAGGTGAAAGTGTAAAATAAACTCTGCTGGTCTGGGCTCTTCAACAAGTATCAAAAATTAGTGGAAGGAAGACTTCAGATTGAAGAGTAAAGACAGACAACCAAATGCAATATGTGAGGTTTCATTTTATAATAGATAAAAATTGCTATAAAAGTCATCTTAGGGAAAACTGAAGAAACTGAATTATAGACAGGATATTAAATAATAAGAAGTACTGTCTGAAAAGTAAAAGCGAAAGTTGCTTAGTCGTGTCCGACTCTCTGACCCCACAGACTACACAGTCCATGGAATTCTCCAGGCTGGAATACTGGAGTGGGTAGCCTTTCCATTCTCCACAGGATCATCCCAACCCAGGGATCGAACCAAGGTCTCCTGCATCACAGGAGGATTCTTTACCAGCTGACCACAAGGGAAGCCCAAGAATACTGGAATGGGTAGCCTATCCCTTCTCCAGCAGATCTTCCCAACCCAAGAATCAAACAGGGGTTTTCTGCATTGCAGAAGGAATCTTTACCAACCAAGCTATCAGGGAAGCCACTGACTGTCTAAGGTACCATTATGATGGTAACGGTTATATGAAAAGCATATACTTATTCTTAGGAAAGCTGTGGTTTTTAAGGATGAACTATCATAAAATTCTCCAAGCCAGGCTTCAGCAATATGTGAACCATGAAATTTCAGATGTTCAAGCTGGTTTTAGAAAAGGCAGAGGAACCAGAGATCAAATTGCCAACATCCACTGGATCACCGAAAAAGCAAGAGAGTTCCAGAAAAACATCTATGTCTGTTTTATTGACTATGCCAAAGCCTTTGATTGTGTGGATCACAATAAACTGTGGAAAATTCTGAAAGAGATGGGCATACCAGACCACCTGACATGCCTCTTGAGAAACCTGTATGCAGGTCAGGAAGCAACAGTTAGAACTGGACATGGAACAACAGATTGGTTCCAAATAGGAAAAGGAGTATGTCAAGGCTGTATATTGTCACCGTGCTTATTTAACTTATATGCAGAGTACATCATGAGAAATACTGGGCTGGAGGAAGCACAAGCTGGAATCAAGATTGCCTGGAGAAATATCAATAACCTCAGATATGCAGATGACATCACCCTTATGGTAGAAAGTGAAGAAAAACTAAAGAGCCTCTTGTTGAAAGTGCAAGAGGAGAGTGAAAAAGTTGGCTTAAAGCTCAACATTCAGAAAATGAAGATCATGGCATCTGGTCACATCACTTCATGGGAAATAGATGGAGAAACAGTGGAAACAGTGGCTGACTTTATTTTGGGGGGCTCCCAGATCACTGCAGATGGTGACTGCAGCCATGAAATTAAAAGACGCTTACTCCTTGGAAGGAAAGTTATGACCAACCTAGATAGCATATTAAAAAGCAGAGACATTACTTTGTCAACAAAGGTCCATCTAGTCAAAGCTTTGGTTTTTCCAGTGGTCATGTATGGATGTGAGAGTTGGACTACAAAGAAAGCTGAGCGCCAAAGAATTGATGCTTTTGAACTGTGGTGTTGGAGAAGACTCTTGAGAGTCCCTTGGACTGCAAGGAGATCCAACCAGTCCATCCTAAAGGAGATCAGTCCTGAGTGTTCATTGGAAAGACTGATGTTGAGGCCACCTGATGTGAAGAGCTGATTCATTGGAAAAGACCCTGATGCTGGGAAAGATTGAGGGCAGGAGGAGAAGGGGATGACAAAGGATAAGATGGTTGGATGGCATCACTGACTGAATGGACATGGATTTGGGTGGACTCTGGGAGTTGGCGATGGACAGGGAGGCCTGGCATGCTGCGGTTTATGGGGTTGCAGAGTCAGACACGACTGAGCGACTGAACTGATCATGATATCTGCAATTTAGTTTCAAACAGTATAGGGGGGAAAAGTATGTATATAGAGATAAAATCTCAAAGGGTAAAATGTTAAAAACTGCTGAATCTAGAAGAAGGACATATGTAATTAAACATTTTACACTTTTTTAAAAGTTGGGAAATTCTTGTATTCCCAGGTGGCTCAGTGGTAAAGAATTTACCTGCTATTGCAGGAAACATGGGTTCGATACCTAGGTGGAAAAGATCCCCTGGACAAAGAAATGGCAGCCCACTCTAATATTATTGCCTAGGAAACCCCATGGACAGAGGAGCCTGCTGGGCTCCAGTCCAAGGGGTTGCAAAAGAGTCGGACATGACTGAGTGACTGAACAACATTTAAGACCTACAAAAGAGTATGAAGAATAATATAAAAAATGTTCATTAACTCAACACCTACTTTAATAATACTGCCAAATCAGTTGAACACATCTCTTCTTCCTACCTTCCTTCCCAACATAGATAACGAGTATCTAGAAAATAAACTCATAAAAAATAAGTATTTTTCAAACTGGTCTTCTTACAAAGAAATGGACTACAGGACCACTTTTTAAATCTCTCAGACGATCTGATTTTATATTTCCTAAGTGAAACAGAGAAACGCCGGACTAGAAGAAACACAAGCTGGAATCAAGATTGCTGGAATCAAGATTGCTGGGAGAAATATCAATAACCTCAGATATGCAGATGACACCACCCTTATGGCAGAAAGTGAAGAGGAACTAAAAAGCCTCTTGATGAAAGAGAAAGAGGAGAGTGAAAAAGTTGGCATAAAGCTCAACATTCAGAAAACGAAGATCATGACATCCGGTCCCATCACTCCATGGGAAATAGGTAGGGAAACAGTGTCAGACTTTATTTTTTTGGCTCCAAAATCACTGCAGATGGTGACTGCAGCCATGAAATTAAAAGACGCTTACTCCTTGGAAGGAAAGTTATGACCAATCTAGATAGCATATTCAGAAGCAGAGACGTTACTTTGCTGACTAAGGTCCATCTAGTCAAGGCTATGGTTTTTCCAGTAGTCATGTATGGATGTGAGAGTTGGACTGTGAAGAAGGCTGAGCACCGAAGAATTGATGCTTTTGAAGTGTGGTGTTGGAGAAGACTCTTGAGAGTCCCTTGGACTGCAAGGAGATCCAACCAGTCCATTCTGAAGGAGATCAGCCCTGGGATTTCTTTGGAAGGAATGATGCTAAAGCTGAAACTCCAGCACTTTGGCCTCCTCATGCGAAGAGTTGACTCACTGAAAAATATTCTGGTGCTGGGAGGGACTGGGGGCAGGAGGAGAAGGGGACGACAGAGGATGAGATGGCTGGATGGCATCACGGACTCAATGGATGTGAGTCTGAGTGAACTCCGGGAGTTGGTGATGGACAGGGAGGCCTGGCATGGTACGATTCATGGGGTCACAGAGAGTCGGACACGACTGAGTGACTGAACTGAACTGAACTGAAGTGAAACAGATCAAAATTTAAGTAATTCTTTAAAATTTGAATGCTGTTAAATGCAATCAATATGGTACTTAGAGGCAGATATGATAACCATCTCTAAGATAGAGGATATTATCATATGATAATATCATATCATATGATATTATCAATATGATCATATCTGAGATATCTCACCTCAAGGCTGAGAACATATCCCATAACCCCTATATATGTCCCTTATTCCCACTCAGTGACTGTGCCTTTCAGGAGTTTACCTACCTTGACATTTCTCTAAATTAGTACTCTTCTTGAACCTAAAATTTTCTCAACCTTTCTGTAGTTTATTTAAAAAAGAAAAAAAAAAAAAAAAACCTAGGGTTGTTTCCAAAAATAAAACTGATGTATTAAAGATATCTTTTCAAACTATATTTTCACTATACCCCTCATTTTCCCCCTAAATACTAACATTTTTCTTAAATCAACACTTTACACCATACACTGGTGATAAGAAATCTGAAATCATCTTCAGACCTTCTTTTGCTACCCTAAAAATACTTCCTTTAAGCATCATACTATGCATCTGAATCTTAAATTGGTTAGTAAGTCAGTACTGTTTACCCCATCCATATATTAATATTTTAACTATGTCTTCTAAAGCTTAAAGAGTTTCTCATATAGAAGCTCATTCTGTCCACTTCAAATGTTTAGTTATCTAGGCTCTCTCCTGGTCTATTTATATCTACTATTTATCAGACTAGAAACAATATTCTAAATAAGAAGCAAATGGAGGCATGCCTTCAATTTACATGTGCTTGTTTTCTTTTTTAATCACTCAATCCCTTCTTTAGGTAAACTGTGTGAACTATAATGGAGACATTTTTTAGTCCTCACGGCAAGCTACAGACCAGTTACAAACACCCAGCCCCTCTCCAAAGGCTACCTCAAAGACAAACTCCAATAATATCAACCTTGAGTGCTAATTTTGACTATTGCTGATTGAAAACCAGGCTCGACTAAAGAGAAGGGAAGCTCTATAGAGTACAAATGAAGCTTCCACAATGAGAGAAACGAGAAGGGTCCACTAACATTTCTCGATACAGTGAAACTGTAAACTCATAAAGGCAATGCTCAATGTCTTCAGGCTTTTTTTGCTTTCCCAACATTTCCATGCATAACACATGCACAACACCAAACAACATTCTCTGTCCTCCCATATAGGATTAAAAATGAACAACCTCAAATTGAGTAATTCATCCTCCAAAACCAAATGTGCACAGAACCACTGCAACTGACGATTATAAGCCTCTCCTTAAACTCCCTCAATGACAGGGGAAAACCTGTGAGACTATTACATTTTTAGAAAGTTCTTCATAATCTGCATCTAAATCTGTCTCCTGTAGCTTCCTATACAAAATGGCCTGTGAAGTCAGACCAGTGTTTGAATCTTTGGACATTTATAGGCTTTGTGATCTTACACTACTTGCTTAACCCTTCTGAACCTCAGTTTCACTTGTAAAAAAGAAAATGAAATCCTCATCACTTAAAATTACAACAAATAAAAAGGACAAGTATAAAATGTTGAGCACGGCGCCAGATGTAGTTACTGAACAAAAGCTCAATAAATATTAATCATTGCCACCCCCATCCTTATCTTCATTTCCCTCTTTTATATAACCTTTCTATTTGTAATGATTTCTGAAATCACACTGAAGTTTACTTTCAGGCTAAATTTCCCCCAGATTCTTGTCATTCCTCTTATGATTATGATCTTGAGTACCTTCTCTATTCTGGTAATTGTTTTCTGGATACATCAGAATTTATCAGTGTAGTACCAAGAAATGAGTGCAGATATTAAGATATTTAAGATTATTCCCCCCTTTTACTCTGGATACTTCACACAGGTGAAGGACCAACTAGTTTCAAGGGACAGATGCAAGTATTTTTTTTTTAACTTACGTTATGCTTAGAGTTAACTAGTACATGGTCTTCAAGTCAAACAATCACATCACTTGGTCTTTTCTTACAATAGAGCAGATCGCAAATACAGAAAGTCTTTTAATTTTCCTATTCAAAGTTTTAAGGTACATCTGATCATATAACAAACATTAAAAATGAAGTCATATGATTCAAATAATTTTTTAAAAAATAATCTATCTTTTTGCTCATGTGGTAGAAATCCTATGGTTTTGTCTACCCAAAACTCTCTCCTCCTTCTTTTGGTTAAACACAAAAACAAGCAAACAAAAACACCCCAGTCCCACATTATTTCACTGGTATTCTCACTCACACAGTTGTAACTTCCCAACTTTAGAAGTAGTCCAGTGACTCGTCAGGAGTAGAGAGATATTTTTTTTTAATGGCTTATCAGAGGGGATAGTTACAGACATTGAGGGACAGGCTGTGTTCTCTTTATTATGGGGAGACCTGGGTTTGATTCCCAGGTCGGGAAGATCCCCTAGAGAAGGAAATGGCAACCTACTCCAGTACTCTTGCCTGGAAAATGCCACGGATGGAGAAGCCTGGTAGGCTATAGTCTATGGGATCGCAGAGTCGCAGAGCTGAAACATGGTCTAGTCCCTATGACTTCATCTAAATCCCTAGATCACGAAATGCCTAAAACTATGCCACAACTTGGCATTCATAGTTATACGGACCAATAAACTCCCTATACCCCTTTTTGTTTTGTTTAAGCTCACCTGAGTTGGTGCTGTGGCTGTAACTGCAAGCTTTGAAAGTTGTATTCAATTTCACAGAGGGAAAATAAAGTGCTAAATGATGCAGAATCACACATTTTTAAATATGGAATGTTTTTAACTATTATATCCCCAAAAACAGCACCTAGCACATGACAGGGCTCAAGTATCATTTTTTTAATGAGCTAAGAGATCACAGTGATCATCTAATCCAACCATCTCATGTGATAGGTAGCAAGTTGAGTTCCAAAGAGATTAAGTCACAAAGCATGCTGGTAGCAGAGCCAAGACACCTGCTTTGGTTGGGCTTACGGCTCTCTTAACAACACTTTTCACTTTTATGTACTAACACGAAAAAACAGTCACTTGTTAAAACCAAAAGGCAGTAAAACCTACTAAATTTTTTTTTTTTTTGGCTCTGCTGCCTGACACAGGGGATTTTAGTTTCCTGACCAAGGATTGAACCCCAGCTCCCTACAGTGGAAGCACAAGCCACTGGACTGCCAGGGAAGTCCCAGAACCTACTACTATTCATTTACTTCCCAAAACTAAACCTAAAATTCTCACTCTACTGCAGCAGCTTAGCTAAATAAGACACAGGACATTACTGTTACAGAAGCCTTGAGGCTCTGGCACTTACCTCTGAGGTACACATCCTTGAACTTTTTTATTCTCCAGAGTGTACTTACTATGCTCACTGTCACAGTCTAAACTCTTCCTGTGGGAGCTAACGAAGTGACTTCATCCATCTCCCATTCTATATTCATCCCAATAAGCCACCATAGTATCATCACCGTAATTCAGATCATTAAAGCTTAAGATAATAGTGTGTCTTAAATTCAAGTGAGATTCTTTATGTAAGGCAGACAGAATATTGTTTGGAAATCCTGGATCCTTACTTTTATCTTGGCATTTTGCCATCTTACAGATCCATTCATTAAAAGTTGAGAAACTTTAACTTTCACCTCATCACCAATCATTTTAACAATTTTTGATTTGTCTTTTCAGTCACTAGCAGAATAGAGTAAAAGAAAAACTTAAAAGTCTCTAAAGTGAATTAGTACTCCATAAATTTTTGATACCAATCTTTATAAAAGCAGAATTTTTTCTAAGTAACCTCCCAATTCAATTCTTCAATTGGTTTTGCCAAGTGAAGAGCTAACATTCTGAAATCAAGCTGTTTTCTGAAAAGTTTTTTGGGGGGCTCACTAGAGATGGTGACTGCAGCCATGAAATTAACTCTTCTTCTTAGAAGAAAAGTTATGACCAACCTAGACAGCTTAAAAAGCAGACATGTTATTTTGCCAACAAAGGTCCGTCTAGTCAAAGCTATGGTCTTTCCAGTAGTCATGTATGGATGTGAGAGCTGGACTACAAAGAAAGGTGAGCACCAAAGAATTGATGCTTTTGAACTGTGGTGTTGGAGAAGACTCTTGAGAGTCCCTTGGATTGCAAAGGGATCCAACCAGTCCACCCTAAAGGAGATCAGTCCTGAATATTCATTGGAAGGGCTGATGCTAAAGCTGAAACTCCAATACTTTGGCCACCAGATGCAAAGAACTGACTCATTTGAAAAGACCCTGATCCTAGGAAAGACTGAGGGCAGGAAGAGAAGGGGACAACAGAAGATTAGATAGTTGGATGGCATCACCGGCTCAATGGACATGGGCTTGAATAAACTCCAGGAGTTGGTGATGGGCAGGGAGGCCTAGCGTGCTGCGGTTCATGGGGTCACAAAGAGTTGGACATGACTGAGCAACTGAACTGACTGAAGCAGATAAAGATATTTACTATTAATATGATCTTGAAGGTCTACCTGCTAAATTTAAGAACACAATTTACTCCACAAGAATAAAGAAATTGTATAATACACAGCATGAACCATAAGAATAAAGTAATTGTATAATACACAGCATGAACCTCCATAAGCTTTACTCAAAATGTACCCAAAAGAATGCAAAACACTCTGGGAGTTTTCGCTCTTCAAAGCAACAAAAGATACAAATTTGAAGTGTCTTAATTTCTCATATCCAAACTACCAACTTATTTCTCTTTACACCTTAAAAGCATCATTTACAATGAATAATCCATCTTTAAATCAGGAGCATTTGTATAAACTTTTTCTTAAATACATCCTCTTTAAACCTAGTTATTATTAAACAATCAAGAAAATCCATGAAAAGCCAAACAATATAAATCTCTGAAGTCTTACTGCACACTTTTACAATCTTCCAGCTAGTGTTGAAGAGGTTACCCATCATTGTACCTAATCTGCATTTATCTAAACAGTTTGATCACGAAATCTTCTGGCGCTAGTCTGAGGTGGAGTCAAACCCTTCTTAGTTAGATGAATTACCATATTTCTGAATGATGATGCACTAGACAATAAATTTCTATTCAGGGCATTCCTGTCCTAGTAAAGTTTTATTATGTACAGGTTTCCACAACTGCAATGATTTAAAAATAGTATCCAAAATTACATGAAAAAAATGTTTAAAAACAGGAAAAATAATCCTTCATTAGATTCAACAGTGCAATATTGGCTCTACTATTAAATAAAAGCAATTCATGCTCTCCTAAGAAAAAAAAAAGCAGTTAAAAATCTGAATTTATAACTCAATCTACATACATTAGTTCCTGCCTGGCTAATTTAAAAGCTGCATTAGATCAACCACTGAATTACAACTTCAGGTATGGAAAGCACGAAGTTCAACTTTCACATTTTACAAAGAGAACTCAGAATAGTAGTTAACTGACTTTACCAAGGTCACACACTGTATACTAGCTAAGTTTCTGACTCCCCAAGCCCTGCCCAGAGCTACTTCCATTACTAAATACAAATCACTCTGAACATATTAATTATACATTATTTTCCTCCCAAAATCTAAAATAATAGTATTGGCTTAATATTTAATCTGTTTTCAAAAACAGTTTTCGTAAACTGGTTAAAGTATCTTGAAGACACTCAATGGAAGACATTTCACGCCACTGCACAAAAACAACCAAGACTTTTGGCAAAAGAAATATGCTGATTCAATGCATCTAAATATCAGTTATAATATTCCAACATTCCTGTTTTCAGTTTCCACGAAGGAGCTGATTTTGAACTGAAACTTCCTAAGAAGAAATCCACTTTTATTCACACTTCCAAGTTACACTCTGAATATTCCAAATAGCTAGGTACAGAAGTTGAAAGCAGTATCTAGCCATAAGAAAACTATTTAGAGGAAGAAAAAGTTCCTCTTTTAAATGTCTTGCAACATTATCCTCTTTGTAAACTCTAAATTCTACTGACCAGAATTTTTTACGTTAAAATGCAAACAAGAGCTGAAAGACTTCTGATTTCTAATTTGCCTCTTATAAAAGGTGAAAAACGTTTTAATCTGATATTAGAACATGTGCACAATTTCGAAAATTTCAGGTACGGTTTTTTTTAATCAGTTAGAATGTGTTACAAGTTTAAAGAACACCTAAGTCATAAAGACAGCTTACGTGCACCAAAAATGGCAAAAAAAACTTTTGCTTTGCTTCGCGTCCTTAAAGTTTCCATTCAACTGAAGTTGAGTTACCACTTGCTCCGGATGAAACAATTTTCACATTCCTTCTGCCTCTATTTAAGCTTTTTGATGCGAAAAACAAGAATCTCGGAACGTGTGTCTGATGCAGTTCTGAGTTGTTTTATGGAACAAATTGGGAACAGAACAAATTGCCCAGAAAAAAACTGAGATTTAAGATTCCTTTTACTGTAAAGTAGCAGTATGCGAACACCTGCCAACACATTTTATTTTTAATCAAAGAGCCGTAAACTGTACGAGCAATAACCATGAAAATGGGGAGCAAAGCATGCGCGCCAGGCCTAGCAGGAATAAAAAAATTTTAATTAAACCTTGAGGGGAACTGGGTTGTGAGCCCCACAGCGTCATGTGTCACCGAGCCGAGGCTCTCCTCAGCATCTAGGCTTAGAGATCCCTGGGCGGAACCGACGCCACCATCCTGCGATCAAGACCAGCGCGCGGATGCTGCAGGCTGGGGGCTAGGGCTGAAGGGAACCGGTTGTCCGACGCCCGTCAACCGCCTGAGGAGTTAAACTAACAAAGGGCTACTCGCGCATCGGAGCCCCCCGGAGCGGAAGCAACGCCTCGCGCCGCCCCCCGCTCGCGACCCTCCCTAAGTTCAGGGCCGGCAGTGGACTCGCAGCGGGGCCTGCGGCCAGGCCGGGGCCGGACTCGCGTTCGGGATGCTGGAAACAGGTAGGAAGAAGAATAAAAGCCCGAAAAAGAGTCGGCGCTTCCCGACCCGGTCAGCGCCGCAAAATGGGAAAACGAGGAGGGCGAGAGGCCCTGAGGCCGAGTCCCAGCCGCGGAGCCCTGCTTCCCAGGGAGCCGCCAGACTCAGCTGACGGGGCGCCACGCTTTGTTACCGGCTGTGAGAAGCTCCGGCCGCCGCCGCCGCCATCGCCCCCGCCCCGGGACGTCGCTTCCCGGCGGTTCTCGCCTTCCTCGGCCGAGTAATCGATCTCCCCCTCCTCGGTCTTGAGGCGCTTGGCCTGGCTCTCGTAATCCCGGTCCTCCTCGTACGTCTCCCTGGGGGAGGATGAGGAGGAGGACATGGCGGCGGCCAGAGGGACCGGCCGGCAGGCCGGTGGGGGTGGCGGCGGGGCGCGGGCCTCGGACGCCGCCGGCCAGTCCCCGTCACCGGCAGCGCCTCTCCAGCAAAGATCTGCGCGGACGAACCGTCCGCGGGGGCCCCGCGCCCAGGAGCCGGGTGGCTGCGGAGGGCTGGCGGGATGAGGAAGCGCCCCGGGAAGAGGCTCCGGAGCAGCCGCTCCCCTTTACACGGGGCCGACATCCAGCCTCTCCCTCCTCCTGCGTCTCCGCTCCCAGCCCGGAGGAGCGAATCTAAGGATGGGGACGCGACCGTGGCTTCCGGTCTTCCCTCCTCCCCTAATCCGCTCCTCGCCGCCCAGGCCGAGCCTCCGCCCCCGCCTTCAAGGCAGCAGCCCGGGATCGAATCCAGCCGCAGCCCTCGGGAAGCGCCCCCCTCCCCCGTCCGGGCCTCGCTCCCTATTGGCAGAGGGAAAAGTCGACCAGGCTTCCAATTGGCTGTAAGGACTGTTCGTCAAAAGCTGCCCACGGACCGGCCTCCTTCCCCCACCCCCTCCCAGCCCCTTCTGAACTTGCGGCTGGCCTGCAAGTCCTGACCGTGCAACGCCCGCCGCGCGCTGCGCGGGAACCGTTGCTACCCCGCGGCCGTTAGCGCTATTGCGCCAAGCCTCGGAGAGGTGCGGAGTGAACCCCAGCGGACGAGGAGGCGTGCTGTGGGGCCAGAGCTGCGGGTGTTAACCACCCTCCCGCTAATTTAAATGCTTTTATTACTTCTCTTCAAAAGAGAACATTCCTGCCGATACACCTCACACAGCCCTGAAACTACAGGAGGTGAAGAGAGAAAAGAGCTTAGAATCGTGAAAGTAGCCTTCTCCCCGTGTTATGTTCAAATCTGATACAAGTGGGTGAACTCGCTCCCCTCCCCTAAGTAGATATTCCAGAACAGTCAACATTTCCTGAGGTGCAAGTCTGAGGAAGACGCTCCACTGGGAAGACTGTCCGTTTGATCAGTTAGCACTCCTGGGTCTTCTAGACCCTTCTTTCCTGAAGATACTGAGGACTTATTTCAAACTTCCATATAAAGTTTCATCCCAATCCTTTCCTTTCTGGGCGATCTATTTGTTTCATATTTCATATGGTCATTTATTCTTTTGGGGAGATAAGAAAGCCTGTCAAAAGTGCCTGCCTTTTGGATCACACAGAGCTCATTTCCTCTATGGAAACCTGAGGCATCCGCAAGCTTCTTCTCATCTGTAATAGGGCTCTTTATACCTACCTATTAGGATGTTCTGTTTTAAGGCCGAAAAGCGCTTGGAGATAGGAACTGGGCTCTTTTCATCTTTACAAAGCCAGTTCCTGAACAGGCCCCTGCACACAAGTTATGCTCTCAGCAAAACGGAATGAGCGGGCTTTGGGAAATAAAAGTCCAGTGTCTTTCAGGAGAGGAAATGGCAAAGCTCAGGCAACCTAACTGCCTCTGTGACTTGAACCCTTGGAGGAGGGCCTAAGATCAAAATTCACTTGTTTCAGATGTCCTTGTCCCTCAGATGCTTTACTAAATATGGCTCTTCCTTTCCTAATGGTGTGGATCACTTCATCCCCCAGCCTATTCTCTCTCTTTCCAGTTATTTCCTCCCAAAGAAAGCCATTTTTATTTATTGCTGACAGTGCTTTCACCTACCGTGTTTTGTACTTTATAATTTACACTGCTGTCATTTTAGGATCCAATTGCAAGTTTTTTCACAACACAGTACAGCTAGACTCAAATTTGTGTGCACCAGCAGGTGTACACTGATAAATCAAAAAACAATTAGAATTTTTTTTTTTAATTCAGTTCAGGCGCTCAGTCGATGAAAATAGACGTATCAAAGAGGAATCTCAGATGAAGAAACATTGACAAAGCACTGAGAACAATGAGCAGAGCCCAATGGCCTTGTACAAACTTTCCAAATATCTTGTGTGATAGTGAACATATTTAAGTTCTCAAAGCCTACATCCAACCTATGGATTCAGTTGACTTCAGTCGCTCAGTCGTGTCTGACTCTGCGACCCCACGGACTGCAGCATGTCAGGCCTCCCTGTCCATCACCAACTCCTGGAGTTTACTCAAACTCATGTCCATTAGGTCGGTGATGCCATCCAACCATCTCATCCTCTGTTGTCCCCTTCTCCTCCTGCTTTCAATCTTTTCAAAGAGGTGTACACTGATAAATCAAAAAACAATTAGAATTTTTTTTTTTAATTCAGTTCAGGCGCTCAGTCGATGAAAATAGACGTATCAAAGAGGAATCTCAGATGAAGAAACATTGACAAAGCACTGAGAACAATGAGCAGAGCCCAATGGCCTTGTACAAACTTTCCAAATATCTTGTGTGATAGTGAACATATTTAAGTTCTCAAAGCCTACATCCAACCTATGGATTCAGTTGACTTCAGTCGCTCAGTCGTGTCTGACTCTGCGACCCCACGGACTGCAGCATGTCAGGCCTCCCTGTCCATCACCAACTCCTGGAGTTTACTCAAACTCATGTCCATTAGGTCGGTGATGCCATCCAACCATCTCATCCTCTGTTGTCCCCTTCTCCTCCTGCTTTCAATCTTTTCAAAGTAGTCAGCTCTTCGCATGAGGTGGCCAAAGTATTGGAGTTTCAGCTTCAACATCAGTCCTTCCAATGAGTATTCAGGAGTGATCTCCTTTAGGATAGACTGGTTGGATCTCCTTGCAGTCCAAGGGACTCTCAAGAGTCTTCAACACCACAGTTCAAAAGCATCAATTCTTTGGTGCTCAGCTTTCTTTATAGTCCAACTCTCACATCCATACATGACTACTGGAAAAATCATAGCCTTAACTAGACGGGACTTTGTTGGCAAAGTAATGTCTCTGCTTGGTCATAACTTGGATGTCTCTGCTAGGTTGGTTATAACTTTTCTTGCAAGGACTAAGTGTCTTTTTATTTCATGGCTGCAGTCACCATCTGCAGTGATCTTGGAGCCTACTGTTTCTCCATCTATTTGCCATGAAATGATAGGACTGAATGCTATGATCTTTGTTTTCTAAATGTTGAGTTTTAAGCCAGCTTCTTCACTCTCCTCTTTCACTTTCATCAAGAGGCTCTTTAGTTCTTCTTCACTTTTTGCCCTAAGGGTGATGTCATCTGCATATTTGCTGCTGCTGCTGCAAGTCGCTTCAGTTGTGTCTGACTCTGTGCGAACCCATGGTGGGCTTCCCTGGTGGCTCAGAAGTTAAAGCGTCAGTGGCTCAGGTTAAAGCGTCTGCCTCTAATGAGGGAGACCTGGGTTCGGTCCCTGGGTCGGGAACATCCTCTAGAGAAGGAAATGGCAACCCACTCCAGTATTCTTGCTTGGAGAGTCCCATGGACGGAGGAGCCTGGTGGGCTACAGTCCACGGGGTCGCAAAGAGTTGGACATGACTGAGCGACTTAACTTTCTAATTGTGCGACCCCACAGACGGAAGCCAACCAGGCTCCCCCGTCCCTGGGATTCTCGAAGCAAGAACACTGGAGTGGGCTGCCATTTCCTTCTCCAGTGCGTGAAAGTGAAAAGTGAAAGTGAAGTCGATCAGCCGTGTCTGACTCTTAGCAACTCCATGGACTGCAGCCTACCAGGCTCCGCTATCCATGGGATTTTCCAGGCAAAAGTACTGGAGTAAGGTGCCATTGCCTTCTCCGCTGCATATCTGAGGTTATTGATATTTCTCCCAGCAATCTTGATTCCAGCTTGTGCTTCATTCATCCAGCCCAGTGTTTCTCTTGATGTACTCTGCATATAAGTTAAATAAGCACAGTGACAGTATACAGCCTTGACATACTCCTTTTCCTATTTGAAACCAGTCGGTTCCATGTCCAGTTCTAACTGTTGCTTCCTGGCCTGCATACAGATTTCTCAGGAGGCAGGTCAGGTGGTCTGGTATTCCCATCTCTTTCAGAATTTTCTACAGTTTATTGTGATCCACACAATCAAAGGCTTTGGCATAGTCACTAAAGCAGAAATCGATGTTTTTCTGGAACTGTCTTGCTTTTTTAATGATCCAGCGGATGTTGGCAATTTGATCTCTGGTTCCTCTGCCTTTTCTAAAACCAGCTTGAACATGTGGAAGTTCACCGTTCACTTATTGTTGAAGCCTAGCTGGGAGAATTTTGAACATTGCCTTGCTAGTGTGTGAGATGAGTGCAATTGTGCGTAGTTTGAGCATTCTTTGGCGTTGCCTTTCTTAGGAATTGGAATGAAAACTGACTTTTTCCAGTCCTATGGCCACTGCTGTGCTTTCCAAATTTCCTGGCATATTGAGTGCGGCATTTTCACAACATCATCTTTTAGGATTTGAAATAGCTCAACTAGAATTCCATCACCATCACTAGCTTTGTTTGTAGTGATGCTTCCTAAGGCCCACTTGACTTCACATTCCAGGATGTCTGGCCCTAGGTGAGTGATCACACCATTGTGATTATCTGGGTCATGAAGATCTTTTTTGTACAATTCTTCTGTGTATTCTTGCCACCTCTTCTTAATATCTTCTGCTTCTGTTAGGTCCATACCATTTCTATCCTTTATCGAGCCCATCTTTGTATGAAATGTTCCCTTGGTATCTCTACTTTTCTTGAAGAGATCTCTAGTCTTCCCTATTCTATTGTTTTCCTCTATTTCTTTGCATTGATCGCTGAGGAAGGTTTTGTTTTAATCTCTCCTTGCTATTCTTCAGAACTCTGCATTTAAATGAATATATCTTTCCCTTTCTCCTTTGCTTTGGGCTTCTCTTCTTTTCACAGCTATTTGTAAGGCCTCCCCAGACAGCCATTTTGCTTTTCTGCATGTCTTTTTCTTGGGGATGGTCTTGCTCCCTGTCTCCTGTACAATGTCACAAACCTCCATCCATAGTTCATCAGGCACTCTATCAGATCTAGACTCTTAAATCTATTTCTCACTTCCACTGTATAATCATAAGGGATTTGATTTAGGTCATACCTGAATGGTCTAGTGGTTTTCCCTACTTTCTTCAATTTAAGTTTGAATTTGGCAATAAGGAGTTCATGATCTGAGCCACAGCCAGCTCCCAGTCTTGTTTTTGCTGACTGTATAGAGCTTCTCCATCTTTGGCTGCAAAGAATATAATCAATCTGATTTCGTTGTTGACCATCTGGTGATGTCCATGTGTAGAGTCTTCTCTTGTATTGTTGGAAGAGGGTGTTTGCTATGACCAGTGTGTCTCTTGGCAGATTTTTATGAGCCTTTGCCCTGCTTCATTCTGTACTCCAAGGCCAAATTTGCCTGTTACTCCAAATGTTTCTTGACTTCCTGCTTCTGCATTCCAGTCCCTTATAACGAAAAGGACATCTTTTGGGGGTGTTAATTCTAGAAGGTCTCGTAGGTTTTCATGCTGCTGCTGCTGCTAAGTCACTTCAGTCATGTCCGACTCTGTGCAACTCCATAGACGGCAGCCCACCAGTAGTACCATTCAACTTCAGCTTCTTCAGCATTACTGGTCAGGGCATAGACTTGGATTACTGTGATATTGAATGGTTTGCCTTGGAGACAAACAGATCATTCTGTAATTTTTGAGATTACATCCAAGTACTGCATTTTGGACTCTTTTGTTGACTATGATGGCTACTCCATTTCTTCTAAAGGATTCTTGCCCACATTAGTAGATATAATGGTCATCTGAGTTACACTCACCCATTTCAGTCGATTTTAGTTTGCTGATTCCTAAAATGTCGACATTCACTCTTGCCATCTTCTGTTTGATCACTTTCAATTTACCTTGATTCATGGACCTAACATTCCAGGTTCCTGTGCAATATTGCTCTTTACAGCATCAGACCTTTCTTCTATCACCAGTCACATCCACAACTGGGTATTGTTTTTGCTTTGGCTCCATGTCTTCATTCTTTCTGGAGCTATTTCTCCACTGATCTCCAGTAGCATATTGGGCACCTACCGACCTGGGGAGTTCATCTTTCAGTGTCCTATCTTTGTGCCTTTTCATACTGTTCATGGGGTTCTCAAGGCAGAAATACTGAAGTGGTTTGCCATTCCCTTCTCCAGTGGACCATATTCTGTCAGAACTCTCCACCATGACCCATCCATCTTGGGTGGCCCTACATGGCATGGCTCATAGTTTCATTGAGGTAGACAAGGCTGCGGTCCATGTGATTATATTGGTTAGTTTTCTGTATGCGACCCCATGGACTGTAGCCTACCAGGTTCCTCCGTCCATGGGATTTTCTGGCAAGAATACTGGAGTGGGTTGCCATTTCCTTCTCCAGGAGATCTTCCCGACTCAGGGATTGAACCTGGGTCTTCTGCATTGTAGGTAGACGTTTTACCATCTGAGCCACCGGGAAGTCCACCTATGGATTATACCAGGTTAAAATGCAGTTCTCACACCCCTCAGTTGGTAAGGAAACCCAGCCTTGCTGAAAGTTGCTATTATACTCAGGGTTTACTTAACTTATAGTAGGTTAGAGTCAATATGTACTAGTATTAAACTTAATTCTTTCTTTGGACAGCTCAAATCAAACTGTTAATTTAAATGACTTAAGAGGTAGGGATTTCCCTGGTGGTCCAATGACTGAGACTCAGCGCTCCCAATGTAGGGGTCCTGGATTCGCTATCTGGTCAGGGAACTAGATCCCACATGCCATAACTGTAAGATCCCACATGTCACAACGAAAATTGAAGATCCCATGTGCTACAATCAAGATCTAGTGCAGCCAAATAAATATTTTTAAAAAGATTGAGAAGTAAAACTCAAGGAGCATGTTTAAAAGAATTAGGTTTTTAAGGTCACTGTGAGTGACCTTTAAGCTTATTGCAGATGAGTTGTTCAGCGACAGTAAGTTCTTAGATACAGAAAATGCTAACTAGCCTGTCACAAACATGAAAAGAGCTAAAGAAGGAAGGCATAAATTATATTCTGCATAATTTAACTTAGGTGAGATAAAGAAATTACACACTTCCTAGTTAGCCAGAAATGCCTTTAAAACTCAGAAACAGTTTGTAATTCATGCAAATAGTCAGTTATTTAACTCAACTCGAATCTCTTTTGTACTACTTTGTGCATACAGCCTCAGGCCTTTGACAGATTGCTCGATGGGATTGACTGTTGGTGATTGGTGTAGGCAGCAGCCATGAACTCTCATTGACACAACTCACAGGAAACTACAGGGTTATCCTAAAGTGGGAGAGAGGTTCATGGACGGTCTCAGGAAACTGATAGTCAAGGCCCTTTAGCCCCAAATTGCCTTTTGTTTTAAATCTCATTGCTGACATATAATTTATAAGAAATTTTGCTGGATGATGAAGAGGCCAGAAAACTATATGAGCTGGTTTCTGTCTTCTCAAAGCTTGCAGTTAAGTTGAGGAAACAAGGCACATACCCAGGAGAGACTACAAGGCACATCTAAAGCATTACTCACTCAATCGTGTCTAACTCTTTGTGGCCTCGTGGCCTGTAGCCCTCCAGGCTCCTCTGTCCATAAAATTCTCTGGGCAGAAACCCACTGGAGTGGGTTGCCATTCGATTCTCCAGGGGATTTTCCTGACCCAGGGATCAAACCTGGGTCTCCAGTATTGCGGGCAGATTCTTTACCATCTGAGTCACCAGGGAAGCCCCACAATGCACATCTAACATATATGTAATAACAGCAGCCATTTAAATAACATGCTGTCTACTGTGCTAACCACTACAAGGGTCATGTCAGTAAATTCTGACAGAAACCCCCTAACAGAGGCATTATTATTACTGTGGCCATGGTACACTTAAAGGAAGTCTAGAAGTTTAAGCGACCTGCCCTAGAGCCACAATTAGTAAACTGGAAAGCCAGGACTGGAACCCAGGAATCTGATTCCGGAGCCAGTACTTTTCATCAAGAAGAATGATGATTTAAGTATTATTTACTGCCAAAGACATACAGATCAAATTTAGAGTCATTTATGATATTCATTCACTAATTTCTAACAGGCTTATACCTGTAACTCTGGGAAGGCATAAATAGATTATCACTTTTTTCACTGGTATAAGGAAATTCAATTAGCTTCCATAGAAAATTACAAATATACCATTTTAGTGTTCATTAAAAAATGTAATTTCTATAGACAAGGCCCAGAAATCATAAAGTCTCACCATTTTCTGATGGATGCATCGTTTTGAACAACTAGAGATGCAAATAATAAGATTTAATGCCCAAACTCAATTTCCAATATTGCTGTTTTGCTGAATACACAAAATTTTGTTTCCTGCCTTAGCTTCCGCAACAATCAAAGCCTTCACTTACCTGTGAACAATATTTCCAAAAGATTGGAACCCTAGAGATGTGTTTTAAATAAGGCACATTTAACATGAAGGGATTCTCTGGTAGCTCAGCTGATAAAGAATCTGCCTGCAATGCAGGGGGCCCCGGTTCAATTCCTGGGTCAGGAAGATGCCCTGGAGAAAGGAACAGCTACCCACTCCAGTATTCTGGCCTGGAGAATTCCGTGGACTGTATAGTCCATGGGGTTCCAAAGAGTCAGACACAACTGAGTGACTTTCACTTTAACATGAAATCCAGCTTCAAACAATGTCCATTCAGAAATATTTCAATTATTAATAGTTCCTATGAAAGTTTGTCAAATCTAGAGTATACTGTTTGTGATACCATTTTCCTTGTAAGAGATCACCAAGAACAAGCACTATGGTGCTATTACCAAAACTAACCCCTTTAATTCAGTCCACATTTGGTTAGTTTTGGTGAAAAGAAACCACTGTTCCAGGAGTATGCACCCTGCAGGAAGTGCATCAAAGCACTATTACCTAACTGTGCAGTCAAGTGTAACCACAATGGTATTCTATTTCAGATGCTGTCACCCGGCACATCTGCTTTGGGCTGGAGCTGCCACTGTGTTTGGTCTCTTAAAAAGAAAAACACAGTAATTTGTGACAAATCTGCAAAATTAATACATTGACCCTAGGAGGATATGTGGTATATGACCAGTGACAGGTCATATTCTTGTTATCAGTTATAGCCACTTACCCCTAGTCTTAGCAACAATATTGACATTATTTTTACCTTCCTGCCTGACTCATGTGAACTGATAGTGTTTAGATATCTTTAAAAATAACTGTAATAAATAGAGTAAAATCATAGCATCTCTTCACTGTTTGGAATAAATAGAATTTATCAAAATAAATTCATCTTACATATGAAAATAGAGGTAAAGCAAAATTAACCATGTGATCACTTCGGCAGCTGCTGCTGCTGCTGCTAAGTCGCTTCAGTCGTGTCCGACTCTGTGCGACCCCATGGACGGCACCCACCAGGCTCCTCCATCCCTGGGATTCTCCAGGCAAGAGTACTGGAGTGGGTTGCCATTGCCTTCTCCGCACTTCGGCAGCACATACACTAAAATTGGAACCATACAGAGAAGATTAATATAGCCCTGTGCAAGGATAACATGCAAATTCATGAAGCATTCCATATTTTTGAAAGAGTGGACATATGTATACCTATGACTGATTCATGTTGATGTATGACAGAAAGCCACACAATATGGTAAAGCAATTATGCTTCAATTTAAATGAATTTTTAAAAATTTAACCAGTAGCTGTTAACATTTAACAAAATGGTATTAAGTGCTACAGATCACCCCAATAATTAGTGATCCGTAGCATGCAATGCCTTTTTGTTAAATGTGAGCTCTCAGTTCTTTTTAAATTTGAGTGAACAAATATCTTGAATATGGCCCACCTCACCCCATCAAGGAAGTTTTTCATAAGGAATTTACTAATAACCTCATCCTTTTCTGATCTTTGATGGCCAATATTAAATGGCAAGGAATGCTAACAGTAACACATAAACTAGGGGGTTTTTTTGTTTTTTTTTTTTTTTATTGTTTTTGACCTCACCGTGTGGCATGTGGGACTTTAGCTCCCCAACCAGGGATTGAATCCATGCACCCTGCAATGGTAGCTCGAAGTCTTAGCATGGGACCACCAGGGATGTCCCTAAACTAGACTTTTTAGACCTCAGTTTTTTGACTTTTGCTGTCTAGCTTTCTTGGCCTGGCAATGTCTTTCATTCTAAACGTTGTTCAGTCGCTAAGTAGTGTCCGACTCTTATGTGACCCCGATAGACTGCAGCATGCCAGGCTTTCCTGTCCTTCACTATCTCCTGGAATTTGCTCAAAGTCATGTCCATTGAGTCAGTGATGCCACCCAACCATCTCATCCTCTGTTGCCCCCTTCTCCTCCTGCCGTCAATCTTGCCCAGCATCAGGATCTTTTCCAGTGAATCAGCTCTTTACATCAGGTGGCCAAAGTATTGGAGCTTCAGCACAGCACTTCCAGTGAATATTCAGGGTTGATTTCTTTTAGAACCGACTGGTTTGATCTCTTTGCTGTCCAAGGAACTCTCAGGCGTCTTCTCCAGCACCACAATTCAAAAGCATCAATTCTTCTGCACTCAGCCTTCTTTAATGTCCAGCTCTTGCATCTGAACATGACTACTGGAAAAACCATAGCTTTGACTATACAGACCTTTGTCAGCAAAGTGATGTTTCTGCTTTTTAATATGCCATCTAGGTTTGTCATAGCTTTTTTTCCAAGAAGTAAGCGTCTTTTAATTTCATGCCTGCAGTCACATGTTAGGGGACATTTTAATCAAAAAGAACAGATTTTAAACAGAATTGTGTAACTGTTTCTCTTGTTGCTATTTATTTTTCCAAACCATTGCACCGCTTTTCCCACCGCCACCTATAAGACCAGAAAATTAATAGACCACCTTTATTTTAAGACAAAAGAAAGGACTCTTGCCCATACATCATCCTCCCAGCACCACATCCTCAGGAACCACAGGTCAGCTGTTGGGTTTGGCCTAGACCTGTGCTGTCCAATACAGTGGTCACTAGTGACGAACGGCTATTTAATTTAAATAGTTAAAATGTAAAGTTCAGTTTCTGAGTCATACCAGCCATACTTAAATGATCAATGGCCACAAGTACAATTGGCTGCAGCTTTGGATAGTACTGGACTGAAGTGTAACATAGAAGATGACTGTGTCTTTTTCATCTTTGTGTCTTTAAAAAATGTCTAACTAGACATTTCTTGATCTAAATCAAGCTTCTCTTTCACATAGCTCATGAAGAAAAAAACACATAAAGCATGTGAACTTCGCAAATTATGACTATGCAGGTGTCTCAAAGACTGATTTATAATTTGATGTGCTCCTCACCTGTATTTGAAATGAGATCATTTGTAAGATATAATTGTTTTTCAAACAACTAAATCATTAGCTCATTTTGTGCACTGAATGTACCAAGATGTGTATTATTTAAATATGTAAAGCAACAATTTTATTAATGTGAGAGAGGCATATTTAGTAAAAGGTTTCCTATTGTGGATATTTTTCAAAAGTAGAAAATTCCTCTCCCAAAATGAGTAGTCACTCTATGATTTATCTTTCAGAATACCTTTATATGAACATCAGGATTTGTACTGAATTGAGAATTAGGCAAACAAAAAAAGTTTTCTTTAAAGTTGCTATCATAAGCATCCAATGTTGAAAACTTTGTAGGATAAAATTATTATAACTAATTATAAATAACTAGCACTGTGTAGCACTTTACTGTGTATAAAGCAATTTCACATACTTGGCATCATTTGATTCTCACAGAAACCTTATGTGGTAGCACAGGTCCTTACTGCTTCCATTTGTCAGATGAAGTTCAGAAAGACGAATCTTTTGTCTCTAAATTCCCATAATCTTTTCATTATACCGATGAGGACAAATGAACTATCTGTGGTGATTAGATTGGAAATGGAACTTTTAATTTTTCTGCTCTATTTAGATGGATCTACTTTGCTAGAAATATAATTTTTAAAACAACATATAATTTCTGTGATCTAAAACTATTGTTTGACACATCTGAAATATATATATATATTATATATGAAAGTGAAAGTGAAGTCGCTCAGTCATGTCCGACTCTTTGCAACCCCGTGGACTATAGCTCACCAAGCTCCTCCGTCCATGGGATTCTCCAGGCAAGAATACTGGAGTGGGTTGCCATTTCCTTCTCCAGGGGATCTTCCCAACCCAGGGATCGATCCCAGGTCTCCCACATTGCAGTCAGACGCTTTAACCTCTGAGCCACCAGGGAAGCCCATATATTATATATGTGTATATAATATATATATATGTCTCAACACTTGTTTCAAAGAAGGTGTTCAATAAATATTTGCTAAATCAATGAAAAATGCATGGTCCTAAAAACAAATTGAGCAGATTATATCAGTCAAAGTTAGGCTAAAAGGCTACAGAGAACAGAATACACTCCAGTTAGTAATACACTTGAAAAGAATAATTGAGTATATTATGGGACAATTCTCAAAACCACACCTCAGAGCTAACACCAAAAGAGCTATGCTCCTCCTTTTTGAGAATCTTGACATCTTCAGAACTACGGGACTGCAGCCACTGTCTGGAAGCGACCAGAATCAAGAAGCTGCCACTTCCTCAGCGAGCTCCAGAATCACACTATACCACCTGCAATCTGAACTAGCAAAATGGACGCACCACCCATGCTTCCTAACATTCACAAAACTAATGACTGAACAATGACACCTCTGGTAACTCTGCTATTGAAGAAAAAACTGCCTCCACATCTGTACCTATCAGAGAAACAGCTTCCCAAATCTTACATAGACGTGTTTGTTGAAACCTACATACTTCCATAATATAAGAGCTGCAACAGAGTCTAGAGAATGTGATCTTGGCCTAACAGTCCTCTGCCATACAGGAAGCATACCCGAAGCTTGAAGGAGATGACTATTAGGTGCATGCCTGTTTATCATCCATACTCAAATGAATGTTTGGTTTAAGTAGACCATGCATTTTGTGCTGCACATGTCACAGAATACTGAATATATATATATATATAAATACTCTCTCTATATATACTTTCTATATATAGAGAGAGCTCCATGCTGCCAGAAAAGTTACAAGATCAAATCTCAGATCCCAGGCAGGCCATTTTAGCACAACTTCTTGAAAGGTAAAAAGCATGTTAATGATTGTCTATTTTGCCTCCCAGCTGTCTAGTAATATTATCCACTGTTTTCTAGATCAGTGCTCTCAAAATTTAATGTGTACGTAAATCACCTGGGAATCTTATAATAATGCAGATTCTGATTCAGTAAATTGCGATAGAGCTGTGATTCGGCATTTCTAACAAGCTCCCAGGTGATCCAGCTGCTGATGATGTGAAGACTACATTTTGAATAGCATTTTATCAGCCTTCTCCAACCAGGTTGCCCATTGAATGGAGTATGCTGAGATGATTCCCTTCAATCCCTGGGGCAGTTAGTTAGGCTATGTGCAGGCAGAGCCTCCAGGTTAGATGGTCTACCTTACATCATTGTGCAATACACATATTAATATTTTCTATCTATAATGCTCAAAAATTCTCCAAGCCAGGGTTTAGCAGTACGTGAACCGTAAACTTCCAGATGTTCAAGCTGGTTTTAGAAAAGGCAGAGGAACCAGAGATCAAATTGCCAACATCCACTGGATCATCGAAAAAGCAAGAGCTCCAGAAGAACATCTATGTCTGCTTTATTGACTATGCCAAAGCCTTTGACTGTGTGGATCACAATAAACTGTGGAAAATTCTGAAAGAGATGGGAATACCAGACCACCTGACCTGCCTCTTGAGAAACCTATATGGAGGTCAGGAAGCAACAGTTAGAACTGGAGGTGGAACAACAGACTGGTTCCAAATAGGCAAAGGAGTACATCAAGGCTGTATATTGTCACCCTGCTTATTTAACTGATATGCAGAGTACATCATGAGAAACGCTGGGCTGGAAGAAGCACAAGCTGGAATCAAGATTGCGGGAGAAATATCAATAACCTCAGATATGCAGATGATACCACCCTTATGGCAGAAAGTGAAGAGGAACTAAAAAGACTCTTGATGAATGTGAGAGAGGAGAGTGAAAAAGTTGGCTTAAAGCTCAACATTCAGAAAACAAAGACCATGGCATCTATTTCCCATCATGGGAATTGATGCTCCCATCATGGGAAATAGATGCCATGGTCTTTGTTTTCTGAATGTTGAGAAAACAACTGTTGAAAACAGTTGAATGTTGAGAAACAGTGTCAGACTTTATTTTGGGGGGCTCCAAAATCACTGCAGATGGTGACTGCAGCTATGAAATTAAAAGACGCTTACTCCTTGGAAGGAAAGATAACCAACCTAGATAGGCTATTAAAAAGCAGAGACATTACTTTGCCAACAAAGGTCCATCTAGTCAAAGCTGTGGTTTTTCCAGTGGTCATGTATGGATGTGAGAGTTGGACTGTGAAGAAGGCTGAGCGCCGAAGAATTGATGCTTTTGAACTGTGGTGTTGGAGAAGACTCTTGGAGTCCCTTGGGCTGCAAGGAGATCCAACCAGTCCATAAAGGAGATCAGTCCCGAGTGTTCATTGGAAGGACTGATGCTGAAGCTGAAACTCCAATACTTTGGCCACCTGATGTGAAGAGCTGACTCATTGGGAAAGCCCCTGATGCTGGGAGGGATTGGGGGCAGGAGGAGAAGGGGACGACAGAGGATGAGATGGTTGGATAGCATCACTGACTCGATGGACATGAGTTTGAGTGAACTCTGGGAGTTGGTGATGGACAGGGAGGCCTGGGGTGCTGCAATTCACGGGGTCACAAAGAGTCTGATACGACTGAGCTACTGAACTGAACTGATACTGTGATGTGGGAAGCATTAGGATAAATGCTTGAATAAACATTTCCATTATTGAATCTTGGTCAAGTATTGACCAATATGTATGCTCATTTTGGAACCAGAGTCACAGGTAGTTTTTAAAATATTAAATATTCTTTCAACAAATTAATAAAACTAAAAATATCAATAATCAACTTATGTATCACCAGATCAACTCTTGTAATAAAGATTTTTCTTTTTTATTGAAGTATAGTTGATTTACATTTTGTAATGTTTACAATGAGAAAAGAATATATTAATATAGCAAGTTATCTTTGTCCAAAAGCAGTTTTAAGATGGTCTCAGCTGTTCTGCCAATGACACCAAAATGACCATAGGAAGGGAGAAGAAAGTCAATCTGCTTGACTATTTCCGTAGTACAATGCTTTTTGCAGAAAAGAAGTGAAAATTTGCAAAAATGGTTTCTCCACAAATTTCAATGTGTAATCTATAATTAAGACATTTTACGTTTATGTGTTTGGGGATTTTGTTTTTATGGTTTTGGGGGGGAGGTTGTTTGAGGTTTTTGTTTTGGTTTGGTTTTTGGTTTTGTCCTGCAAACAGTAAGACAAACTCTAGTCATTTTAAACTAGGTAAAGGCAACCATTCTGCCTAATCAGATTGAGTTCTTTTCACAAGTGGTAACATTTCAACTACTCCTTAAACAACCTTTTATACCCCATTTCTCAAACCTATCAACCAGCTAGAGGTGGAGTAATAAAGGGGTAATTTCTGGGTGAGCAAAGAAGGGAATTTTATAATCATAATCTTACATGGAAAGCTGTCTTGTATGTACCATGGTGTGGGGTTCTGAATGGTCAGGGCACCTTGGGTATTGTATGCCCAGGGAAGAAGGGCAAAGAAAGTTAAGACTACCAAAGACAAATTTCCCCTACTTCACAACTTTAAAAGATTAACTCTGCCAAGTGTTGTAGTGGAGAAGGAATGTTGGCTTGCCAGTGACCTCTAGATTATCATGCCCTTGAAGCTCTAATACTTCAGCCACCTGATGTGAAGAGCTGACTCATTGGAAAAGCCCCTGATGCTGGGAAAGACTGAAAGTAGGAGGAGAAGGGGACAAGAGAGGATGAGATGATTGGATGGCATCACTGACTCAATGGACATGAGTTTGAGCAAACTCCAGGAAATAGTGAAGGACAGGGAAGCCTGGCATGCTGCAGTGCATGGGGTTGCAGAAAGTCGGACCTGACTGAGCAACTGAACAACAATAGTCTTAGAGATTCAAATAAGAAAGAGAAGAATGGGTTAAAGAAAACAATCTACAAATGTAATAATGTACATTTTCAACCTGATGTTGTGGTGGGCACTAAAGGTACGAAGATGAATAAGACCCCATCACAGCTCTCTCTGGATCCATGTATATATATATAGGTGTGTGTTTCTTTTTTTTTTTTTTTTTGACCAACATGTGGCATGTGGGATCTTAATTCCCTGACCAAGGATTGAAACCCTGCAGTGGAAGCATGGAGTATTAACCACTGAACCATGAGAGAAGTCCCAGTACTTATATTTTAGAGAAGGCTAAGGCACATGGTTATCCTTTCCTCCCATGGACTTAAGTGATATTTCATAAAACAGTGAGGAAGATAATATGGGGAAAGAGAAATCCTCTGCTCCTGAAATCACATTGCCTATTCAAAAGCTAAAACTGTCAGATAAAATCCTCACCCACACCATTACATCCCACTTACAAAATCAGAGCATTAGAAACTGTAATTAAAGGCAAACTTTAATTCTCTTTAATAAGCTATTAATAATGAGTGTGTTTTGCTAAGTTAATGTTTATAAGGTCCCTATACCAAGTTTGAGCCATAAAATAATACCATTTATCAAAGTAATTTTATTCATAATAATTTAAGTTTAATCCAAACAAATTTAAAAGCTATGTAGATGAAGGTGCTCACATTGTCTATATCTGAGAATGGGGAATCATTTACATAAATTATGATTGTCAAATAGATAAAATGAGGAATAACTCTAAGAATCTTGTTATAAAAAAGGATGTATTATTTAACAGCTTTGAAAAGCATAATACAGATGTGTGTGTATGTACGAGGGTTTCTTAATCTTGGGCCTATTGACATTTTGGACTTCATCATTCATTTTTTTGAGAGGGGCCTATACTCTGTAGCATGTTTAGCAGCAGCCCTGGCTTCTACCCATGAGATGCCAGTAGTGCACTCCTGCCCCTAGTAAAGACAATCAAAAATGTCTCCAGACATTTCCAACTGTCTCCCAGGGGGAGTGGGAATCACCTCTTGTTGAGAATCCTTATTAGATGAACTACATATATAGTATATATTTCTGTGATCACAGTTATGTAAAATATATGCACATAGAGACAGAGCTGGAAGAAAATTTGGAAGATTTTTAAAGGCATTTTTAGTAGGATGATGAAGTTTTTGAAGCTTTTAAACATTCTCTTTAATATTTTTGAAATTAAAATAAGTGTTAAAATTAAGGACTGTTATGATTTATAAAATCTTTTAAGGAATTTAAATCTTTAAAGATTATTATATTGATACATTTCACTATTAGAAATAATGTTTATCTCCTCACTATAAGCATATCATCAAAAGAAACTTTATTTAGATGGTTACAAAATCATTTTTAAAAAACTCATAAAGCCAAATTGATATATGATTCAGATGAGGAAGGACAGAATGACTCATTAATACTGGATGTCATTCTGATCTGCAGAATGCTTCTTGATTTAGTCCACATTCAGAGTTGCCACAATTTCAAAGGAAAGGAACTTCATACAAGAAAAAAGTGAATTCAGAATTATTCCATCACCAATCGCCATCACTGGATTTGAGTAAGAACTTAATGTATGTTTGACTTCAATGAGAAAGTTACTAAAAACATTTTGACGATGCCCAATTTTGTTAAAAAAAAAAAGTATTAGGAGTTATAGCATATAACAGTTGCAGAATAAATGGGGAAACAATGGAAACAATGACAGACTTTATTTTCTTGAGCTCCAAAATCATTGCAGATGGTGACTGCAGTCATGAAAATAAAAGATGCTTGCTCCTTGGAAGAAAAGCTATGACGAACCTAGACAACATATTAAAAAGCAGAGACGTCACTCTGCTGCCAAAGATCTATATAGTCAAAGCTATGGTTTTTCAAGTAGTCACAAATGGATGTGAGAGTTGGAACATAAAGAAGGCTGAGTGCCCAAGAATTGATGCTTTTGAACTGTGATGTTGGAGAAGACTCTTGAGAGTCCCTTGGACTGCAAGGAGATCCAACCATTCAATCCTAAAGGAAATCAGTCCTGAATATTCATTGGAACGACTGATGCTAAAGCTGAAACTCCAATACTTTGGCCACCTGATGCGAAGAACTGATTCATTTGAAAAGACCCTGATGCTGGGAAAGATTGAAGGCAGGAGGAGAGGGGAACGACAGAGGATGAGATGGGTGGCATCACTGACTCACCATCGATGACTGATGGCATCACCAACTCAATGGTCATGAGTTTGATGGACATGAGTTTGAGCAAGTTCTGGTAGTTGGTGATGGACAGAGAAGCCTGGAATGATGCAATCCATGAGATTGCAAAGAGTCAGACACGACTGAGACCTGAAATGAACCGAACTTACAGCGTTCATTCTATCATTTAATGGAAATGAGCACAAGAAATAGAACTTCCGTTTATGAATGTGTGCTGAGCAGCACGGCCAGTATAGAACATAGAACAAAGAGCTAGACTATTCAGCCACTGTAGGATTAGGAAAGAATAAAACCATTGTCTTCATGTACATAGCCACTCTGCTCCCTGCTCCATTAGTACGGGATGATTAAAAGCTAATTCTGGAAGTCTCAATGACATTATTCTGAAAAGCGCTCTATCTGAAAAGCAGGTGATGCAGTGGACCTCCACTTTGGCAAAGAGAATGATGGTTCTGGGGCATATATTTGAATCTGTAAACAAACATAGGTGTTGACTGGTGGTTTGGGTGATTTGAAAACTGAGGAAGAAAGGAAAAGAGAGCAGATTGTGAACAAGAATCTGTCAGATCCAAGTAACAAAGAACAGAGTGGGCTGGAGATATTGTCTTCATTTCTGAGTGAGTGGAGCAAAGCAAGCACAGTAAGTGCTGTGTGGAATTCAGCAGACAAAAAGAAGAATTTATCTGGTGAGTTCCAGCAACAGGGTTGGTGACTCCTTCAAACAGATTTTGAACAAGGGACTTCCACCAGGAGATTACACCAAGACAGGAACATGAGCAGGTTTGTTTCTAAGTGCATGCAAAATACCCAGTCACAACTCCCAAATTAACAGGTGAAGATTTTGTGAGAGGAAGTTATTGAAGTCTTCTGGGTACGTGTTTATTATTGATGTGACTCTTTTGGTTCCCATAGGCTAACAGGTGTGAGAACACTCAGACTATATCTGATTAACAAAAAATATCTTGCAGTTCCAGTTTTATATTTGTTAGGTATTCCTCACTTTATAAAATAAATATTTCAGAAAAGTTGACTATTTTCTCATAGGTAAAATTCTTTTTTGTAAGTAACCATTTTTAGGTATAATTTACATACATGGAACCATTATATTCTTTTTCAGGCAGGAAAAAATTGGATTAAAAACTTGATAAGAAGAGCACTGAGATGAAGACTAGGTTGGAGAAGTCTGGGTGTTGAGAAGTAAATAGGGGCATAGCATCTACTCTAAAATTATTCCTCCTCTGTTAACCACTGCCATGGTCTCCATGTTCACAGCTACAATTTTTTAAGCTTATATTTATGAAGCCTAATAAATGAGGCTGTAATAGCAACCTTTCTACAAGTATTATGGTCATCACAGTAAATTAAATTTTACATAATTATTTCTTCAGTTCAGTTCAGTTGCTCAGTCGTGTCTGACTCTTTGCAACCCCATGAACTGCAGCACGTCAGGCCTCCCTGTCCATCACCAACTCCCGGAGTCCACCCAAACCCATGTCCATCGAGTCGATGATGCCATCCAACCATCTCATCCTCTGTGTTCCCTTCTCCTCCTGCCCTCAAACGTTCCCAGCATCAAGGTCTTTTCAAATGAGTCAGCTCTTCGCATCAGGTGGCCAAAGTATTGGAGTTTCAGCTTCAACATCAGTCCTTCCAATGAACACCCAGGACTGATCTCCTTTAGGGTAGACTGGTTGGATCTCCTTGCAGTCCAAGGGACTCTCAAGCGTCTTCTCCAACACCACAGTTCAAAAGCATCAATTATTCAGCATTCAGCTTTCTGTATAGTCCAACTCTCACATCCATACGTGACCACTGGAAAAACCACAGCTTTGACTAGATGGACCTTTGTTGGCAAAATAATGTAACTGCTTTTTAATATGCTGTCTAGGTTGGTCATAACTTTCCTTCCAAGGAGTAAGCGTCTTTTAATTTCATGGCTGCAGTCACCATCTGCAGTGATTTTGGAGCCCTCCAAAATAAAGTCTGACACTGTTTCCACTGTTTCTCCATTTCCCATGAAGTGATGGGACCGGATGCCATGATCTTTGTTTTCTGAATGTTGAGCTTTAAGCCAACTTTTTCACTCTCCTCTTTCACTTTCATCAAGAGGCTTTTTAGTTCCTCTTCACTTTCTGCCATAAGAGTGGTGTCATCTGCATATCTGAGGTTATTGATATTTCTCCCGGCAATCTTGATTCCAGCTTGTGCTTCTTCCAGCCCAGCGTTTCTCATGATGTACTCTGCATAATTCAGCTTCAACATCAGTCCTTCCAATGAACACCCAGGACTGATCTCCTTTAGGGTAGACTGGTTGGATCTCCTTGCAGTCCAAGGGACTCTCAAGCGTCTTCTCCAACACCACAGTTCAAAAGCATCAATTATTCAGCATTCAGCTTTCTGTATAGTCCAACTCTCACATCCATACGTGACCACTGGAAAAACCACAGCTTTGACTAGATGGACCTTTGTTGGCAAAATAATGTAACTGCTTTTTAATATGCTGTCTAGGTTGGTCATAACTTTCCTTCCAAGGAGTAAGCGTCTTTTAATTTCATGGCTGCAGTCACCATCTGCAGTGATTTTGGAGCCCTCCAAAATAAAGTCTGACACTGTTTCCACTGTTTCTCCATTTCCCATGAAGTGATGGGACCGGATGCCATGATCTTTGTTTTCTGAATGTTGAGCTTTAAGCCAACTTTTTCACTCTCCTCTTTCACTTTCATCAAGAGGCTTTTTAGTTCCTCTTCACTTTCTGCCATAAGAGTGGTGTCATCTGCATATCTGAGGTTATTGATATTTCTCCCAGCAATCTTGATTCCAGCCTGTACTTCATCCAGCCCAGCATTTCTCATGATGTATCTGCATATAAGTTAAATAAGCAGGGTGACAATATACAGCCTTGATGTACTCCTTTCCCGATTTGGAACCAGTCTGTTGTTCCATGTCCAGTTCTAAGTGTTGCTTCCTGACCTGCATATAGGTTTCTCAAGAGGCAGGTCAGGTGGTCTGGTATTCCCATCTCTTTCAGAATTTTGCACAGTTTATTGTGATCCACACAGTCAAAGGCTTTGGCATAGTCAATAAAGAAGAAATCAATGCTTTTCTGGAACTCTTGCTTTTTTGATGATCCAGCGGATGTTGGCAATTTGATCTCTGGTTCCTCTGCCTTTTCTAAAACCAGCTTGAACATCTGGAAGTTCACAATTCACATACTGCTGAAGCCTGGCTTGGAGAATTTTAAGCATTGCTTTACAAGTCAATTCCATGTTTATTCTAAAAGCTTGGAATGTTTTATATCAAATGATATAATCTCTGTTGGGGACCATGCTTGCGAGCACACAGGAATAGATTCTACTCCATAGGTACTGAATGAATCTGTAATGGACGTCATTTGTTTTAACAGTCTGATTCCTTCCCTTTAGACTAGAGCTCTTCTTTCCTGTTAGGAACTCAATCCAGGCATCTTAGCTGAACTTTCAGAGCCACATGATCATCATCACAAGAGAGCGCAAGTGGCCAGATGAGGCCAGCCAGAGCTCCTCATTTCCTGAGTGTCATTTCTTGTTTCAGAGATGTACAGGTAACCCAGCAGAAAATCAGAATCACCTTCAGGAGTTTTTCATCAGAGTTATTGGGAAAGGCTTCTCTCTTTTCTGGATTTGCTAAGCTGGAAGCATAAACATCTGGGACTTGAGAAACCCAGAATGAAACTGCAAGATATAAGCAGAGCGAAGAGGTAGCGAAACAGCCCTGATGACATCATTTGAGCCCCTGGATCCAGTAATATCTAAAGCCCAATCCATGTTAACTCTTTTTTTCTCTCCTACCATCTGCTCTGAAGCAGTAGGCTCAATTGCTCCAGTCCCAGACTTATTTACCTGGTCTCCTGCATTGCAGGCAGATTCTTTACTGTCTGAGCTACCAGGGATGCCCTTGCCCAGCTCACCAGGAGTAAAAAGTCTCACTACTTACCAATCCTGGATTCCTTGAATTTCCTTCAAGCTCATTTGTGCGAATGAAACAACTGTTGAGACAATTAGAACATGCAAGCACAAAATTTATTTGTCTTCATTAACTTTGAACAAAGTCAGGGAGAAAGATAGCAGGTTGGAAGTACCTAGAAGCTCTCTCAAGTCTAGATAATCCTTTTCACAAGCAAATTATTTTCTTCATGATACTACTCTTGTATGTATGGTCAAACACTTCCAAAACTTCTCTCCAAATCATTTCCAAAACTCCTCTCTAGATAGTTCCCCAAGGTTCAGCTAGCGAGACTACCTATGACTTTGCCCCACAGTTAGTTACTTAATGTCCAAGTGGTCTTTGTCATTATGATAAAGAGGATGTTCTATTGCTGGAACTACTGTGGGGAAACAGCGTACATATCACAACTTGAGTGAAGCTTGAAACATACCAGACTTATTTCCACTGTGTTCTTCACTGCCCTTGCTTTGTGTTCACAAAAATATAGACATTCTGCAGTCCCAACTTGTTTCTCTTCTTGTTTGTCTCCTTCCAAAACTTCTAGCTGACATGTTCGCTTTGTCTTGAATTTATTAACTTATTTTACTTATACTAATGATATAAAGAGCTTATGTTCCTTCTAGATAATAAATTATTTCTCTGAATTCCTCTTTTGGGCCAAAATTGTTATTTCAGCCCCCTGAATCTCCCAACTGGCATGAGCCAATCAGTTCTTCTTTTGCTTGAGCCTGTTTGCACAGGGTTTCTTTCACTAAAAAGTGACTGAAGAAAAAAAGTGACTCAAGGACTTCCCTGGTGGTCAGTGTCTGTACTCCATGCTCCTGGTGCAGGAGTTCTGGGTTCAATCCCTGGTCAGGGAAATAGATCCCACATCCTGCAACTAAGAGTTCACATGGCACAACTAAGGATCTCACAAGCGTAGTGAAGGTCGAAGATCCCACGTGCCACAACTAAGAGTTGGCACAGCCAAATAAATGAATATTTAAAACAATTGAAAAATGACTCAAGCTCCTTCAACAACCTGCTCAACTGTTAAAACTTTCTTGGGAATTTTTATCCCTACAGCCAATTATTGGGATGCTAACTGTCATAAAGCCTGGGATTAAAGATCAAGTTAACTAGATAAAGGAAGAAAGACATGGCAGAGTGACCACATGTCTATTCCTCCTCTCAAGCGCCAATAAAATAACAGTAATGAAATACAACAAGTTGGAGGGGAAATAGAAACCAAAAATATGCAACAAACTTACAGAAGATGGAAAGTGAATGTAGTAATAACTAACTTAAATGGAGCAGAGGGAGTTGAAATCTAAGCATTTCAGAGGGGAATTCCAATGAATGAGCTAAAAATTGAAAGTCTCAGTGTTTGGAGATGGCAAGTACCACAAAAGGTGAAGTGAAGATGTGACTTTAAAATTAGTGGGATTGGTGGACAAGTGTGGAAAATGGTTGGATCCCTAGTCCCAGGTCCCCTTCCAACTCTAAGCAGTCAGATAGATATTCCCCTCTCTACTCACCACTGCACAGGAGAATGGAAGTTCGTACTCTGGAGAAATTAACCCAAAAGGCTCTGAACTTGGAGACCAAGCCACACACAGGGCAAGGACAAGTCATTGAGTTGAAAACTGGTGTATTGTATAAGAAGCTATATGCTGAACTACAGAAGCCCTAGCCATGTCCCCTTCCTGCTCCCAGAATGCCAGCAACCAAACATATACCTAAGGAGTCTGCCTACCAATGCAGGAGACATGGGTTCCATCCCTGGTCCAGAAAGATCCCACATGCGGCAGAGCAACTAAGTCCATGCACTACAACTCTTGAGCCTGCGGCCTGGGAGCCACAACTACTGAGCTGGTACTCTGCAACAAGAGAAGCCACCACAATGAGAAGCCTGCACACCTCAACGAGAGAAAAGCCTGAACAGCAACAAAGACCCAGCAACCCCAAAATAAATAATTTTAACATAGTATCACAATTGCTATAAGAATTCTCATTGGTGAGTACATGTAATTAATATCTACAATAAGTTCCAAACATGGCTATAAAAAGAATATAGTAGGCTTAAATGTGAGCCTGTCATTGTGCATCAATAGCTCCCATACTCATGTGCAACATACTCTGTGATAAAACTTTATTCATTTCTATCTCATTAGAACTCAAGCTGAAAGCAGGATCTTTGCAAGGATCCTGGCTTTGTTTCTATCAACAGTGCCTAGAACAACAGTTGGAATATAGTAGGGCTCAATAAATATTAATCGAATGAATGACTCTCCTGACTTCCCTCATCTCTTCTTGCTTTCCTACTCTACCACCTACTACTTTTGCAGAAGAAAACCACCACATGTCAGGCATATGAGGAACCTGACTGCAAAAGATAGAACTGCTGCCTAGTTCCTCTTCTATGCTATAGTATTTTCACATTGTGCAGCTGGCAAAAGGGTATTTTCAACCATAAAGAGGTAGAATTTTTTACCGTACCCCCAAAAATATGATGAAGAAAAAGAGTTTGCATAGACTTTATTTACCTCTACTCCTACTACCTGTATAAAGCATGTGGTCATGGTTGTTTATGAATGAAGACATTAGTGACCACTGTCATTGGCAAAGCTCCTGTCTTCTTTATGCTGAAGTTTTATGGAGGAGGGAATAGAACGGTGAAAATAGAAGGTCATTTAGGACACAGGTCTGAAGCACTACATTTTAAAGTCACTTTGATGTAACCAGGTCAGAATTGCCCTATATAAATGGGAAATAACTATTTTAAAAAACTCCAAGTAAGGATGCAATAGACACACTTAACTTTGGCCCACCCCTATCAGAACTATTACTAAGATACCATTTCCAAATTTAATGATGACTTTTTTGGAACTGAGAATAACATCCTGCTTATTTGTTTTTTGTTAATTTGTTTATTTATATAATCCCACCTCAATCAGAGTCTAATGTATACCAGATCAAGATCAGAATAGCATAATCATGAGGTGTACAGAAAATAGAAGTATCTATACTCTAGTGTAAAACAGTGTTTCTCATTTTTTTTTTTTAGTATCATATTGTGGTTTTAATCAGCATTTTCCTAATGATTAATGATGTTGAGCATTCTTATACATAGCTTTTGGTGAACTTATGTGTGCATCTCTGTTGAAATTGCTGGTCCATGATGACATACCAGGTCAGCTTTAGAAGATAGTGCCAGGGCTTTCCTGATGGTCCAGTGATTAAAAATTCACCTGCCAGTGCAGGAGACACAGACTCAATCCTTGATCTGGAAAGATCCCACTTGCCACAGGGAGACTAAGCCTCTGCACCACAGCTACTGAAGCCCACATGTCCTAAAGCCCATGCTCTGCCACAAGAGAAGCCACCCCAGTGAGAAGCCGGTGCACTGCAACTAGAGTAGCCCCCACTCGCGGCAAGTAGAGAACCGATCACATAGCAAAAAAAAAAAGAAGAAAGAAAATTACAAACCAACGTCCTTCATGAACATATGCATACCAATTCTTAATAAAACACCAACAAATCAAATTCTCATCATTTTTAAAAAACTTTTCTTTTTTGGTAAATACTGATACAAAAATGCCAGCTCTAACAAACTAATGTTCCTGGAATTTCCCCGGCCATCTGATGGTTAAGACTCAGTGCTTTCGCTACAGGGGGACATGGGTTCAATCCCTGGTAGAGGAATTAAGATACCCTTCCCCTTTCTTTCCCACATGCCCTGCAGCTAGGCCTAAATAAATAAATAAATAAATAAATTCATTTTGCTACTTTCCAAGGAGATTTTGTCAAGCTCTACGTTTTTTAGTTTTAGTATGAAAAATTCTGAACTAAATGATCAAAGGTCTCTCTGTCTTGGCTTTTAAAGTCTCTTGAATGACTCAGTAATGAGGGTAGGTAGATGCTCAGTGACTTTGGGAGGATAGTGGCTCAGTGATAGGAATTGTAGAATGCTGGAAGAGCCTGAAATCCAGGGGGTGTCCAGGACCTTCTCAGTCATTATTCTGGAAGGACTAGTTTGGGCTTATTCCTTGGTGATGAACTTTTAGCTTATATGTTTCCTTCTTCTCTGCCCATTTAAGGTATTGTGCTGTAACCACTGATGGAGCTGATGGTTTTGTCCATTTGCTTTCAGTCATGAAGTCTCCACAGAGCTCTTTCTCCCAGCACAGGCCTCTATTCAGTGGTGTGCTGCTAAATATTTAACAACTGGCTGTCTCCAAATTACCTCATGTCCTCAGACCCCTAACTGCACAGGGTGCTCCTTAGGGCACCTCTTGTGGACCTGCCTATTACTCTGGTCTGCTATAAAACTTTCTTGAATCTCTGGCTACTGTAAAAGAATAGGACTTCTCAAAACTCTCACAGTGTTTTTCCCTCTGGTCTCTAGATAAGTGGAGATGAGAGCCTTAGGTGGCCAAAAGTGGACAAGGACTCCAGAGAGTTACACTGAGTAAATTCATGGTGGTGTCCTATACCTACCCCTTTATAACCCTTCTCATGCAAGACTGTCACTAGTCAAGTCAGAGAGAAGTTTGGAGAATAGCTAACTTTCCTTTCCCTCTTGGTCTCAGTCTCCAGTAGTCAGACACCCATCTTTATCAATCTCATTCACTTTTCCAACAGAGATTGTCCTTTATGTACAAGGTATACAGTAGTGAACAAACCATGATCTTCATTTGTTCTCTGAGACTGTAATCTCCAACAGGAGATGTGTATACAGATATGTTTCTTTTAATAAGCACATTTAAAAAATTATTTATTCATTTTAGCTGTGGTGGGTCTTCATTGCTGTTCAGGCTTTTCTCTAGTTGCGGGCAACAGGACCTATACTCTAGTTGACGTGCACAGACTTATTGCAGTGGCTTTTCACGTAGCAGAGAATGACTCTAGGGTGTGTGGCCTCAGTAGTTGAGGCATGTAGGCTCAGTAGTTGCAGCTTCCAGGCTCTAGAGCACAGGCTCAATAATTGTGGCACACGGGGTTATTTGCCCCACAGCATGTGGAATTTCCCGGACCAGGGATGGAACCTGGGTTTTCTGCATTGGCAGGTGGTCTTTACTACTGAGCCACCAGGGAAACTCCAGATTATGATTTTTTTTAATGTTTTTTATAAGTGTCAGAAAAGTTTTTAAAGACAATGAAAACGCTTGTGTGGTGTTACCCCTCAAATGCTATGCAAGCATCTCTCATAGCTCAAAAGCAACCTGTATTTGTGTTGCCAATTTGTAATTTCAAGGGTATGTGTCAAACCATTAAAAGACATATGGACTAAACATGTAAAAATGAATATGGTTCATTTGTTGAGTGAGTGAGTGAAGTCGCTCAGTCGTGTCTGACTCTTTGCAACCCCATGGACTGTAACCTATCATGCTCCTCCATCCATGGAGTTTTCCAGGCAAGAGTACTGGAGTGGGTTGCCAGTTCATTTGTTAGGATGATGAAATTATGAGTGACTTTTCCCCAACCGTTTTGACTTGCATTACCATGAGGTTTATGAATTTTTTATGTTAAAAGCAGTGGTCCCCAACCTTTTTGGCACCAGGGACCTGTTTCATGGAAGACAAGTTTTCCACAGAAGGAGGGTGGAAGAGATGGTTTGGGGATGATTCAAGTGCATTATATTTATTGCATACTTTATTTCTCGTCTAATGCCACTGCTTGCCTGATAGGTATCAGTCCATGGCCTGGAGGTTGAGAACCCCTGGTTTAAAGGAAAAAGGCTAAAAATTGTTGTCAACAACCTAGCTCCAGAGACTGATTCCCAAGCTAGCCCACTTCATCTCTGAATTCAGTTCAGTTCAGTTCAGTTGCTCAGTCAAGTCCAACTCTTTGCGACCCCATGAATCGCAGCACGCCACGCCTCCCTGTCCATCACCAACTCCCAGAGTTCACTCAAACTCACGTCCATAGAGTTGATGTTGCCATCCAGCCATCGTATCCTCTGTTGTTCCCTTCTCCTCCTGCCCCCAATCTCTCCCAGCATCAGGGTCTTTTCCAATGAGTCAACTCTTCGCATGAGGTGGCCAAAGTACTGGAGCTTCAGCTTTAGCATCATTCCTTCCAAAGAACACCCAAGACTCCTTTAGAATGGACTGATTGGACCTCCTTGCAGTCCACAGGACTCTCAAGAGTCTTCTCCAACACCACAATTCAAAAGCATCAATTCTTTTTCACAGCTTCTTCACAGTGCTCAGCTTTCTTCACAGTCCAACTCTCACATCCATACATGACCACTGGAAAAACCACAGCCTTGACTAGATGGACCTTTGTTGGCAAAGTAATGTCTCTGCTTTTGAATATACTATCTAGGTTGGTCATAACTTTCCTTCCAAGGAGTAAGCGTCTTTCAATTTTATGGCTGCAGTCACCTCTCAGCTTTCTTCACAGTCCAACTCTCACATCCATACATGACCACTGGAAAAACCACAGCCTTGACTAGATGGACCTTTGTTGGCAAAGTAATGTCTCTGCTTTTGAATATACTATCTAGGTTGGTCATAACTTTCCTTCCAAGGAGTAAGCGTCTTTCAATTTTATGGCTGCAGTCACCATCTGCAGTGATTTTGGAGCCCCCCAAAATAAAGTCAGCCACTGTTTCCACTGTTTCCCCATCTATTTCCCATGAAGTGATGGGACCGGATGCCATGATCTTTATTTTCTGAATGTTGAGCTTTAAGCCAACTTTTTCACTCTCCTCTCTCACTTTCATCAAGAGGCTTTTTAGCTCCTCTTCACTTTCTGCCATAAGGGTGGTGTCATCTGATATCTGAGGTTATTGATATTTCTCTCAGCAATCTTGATTCCAGCTTGTACTTCTTCCAGTCCAGCGTTTCTCATGATGTACTCTGCATATAAGTTAAATAAGCAGGGTGACAATATACAGCCTGATGTACTCCTGTTCCTATTTGGAACCAGTCTGCTGTTCCATGGCTAGTTCTAACTGTTGCTTCCTGACCTGCATACAGATTTCTCAAGAGGCAGGTCAGGTGGTCTGGTATTCCCGTCTCTTGAAGAATTTTCCACAGTTTATTGTGACCCACACAGTCAGTTAATCTCTAAATTAATCTCCTGAGAATCTGAGAATTCTGTGAGATCCCACAGAACACTGCCAGCTTTACATGGTCATAGCAACATTTTTTTTTAAACAGTTTGAGAGTGTTTTATGTATTATATATAACATGAAATACTGTTTAAAATGATGATTGTTATACCTTTGGAAAAATGATGTGTTCACGTTACAAAATTATACAAAAATCAGTTGCCTTTCTATATACCAACAACAGAATATCTGAAAAAGAAATGAAAAAAAACTCACTTCTAAAAGCATTAAAAAGAATAAAATAGTAATACATTTAACCAAAGAGATGAAAGATCTGTACACTGAAAATTATAAGACTTTGATGAAAGAAATTGAAAGACACAATTAAATGGAAAGATATCCTGTGTTCATGGATCAAAAAATTAATATTATTAAAATGTCCATACTACCCAAAGCCATCTATAGCTTCAATGCAATCTCTATCAAAATTTCATTGACATTTTTCATAGAAATAGAACAAATAATCAAAAATTTGTATGAACCACAAAATATCTTCAAAAGCCAAAGCAATCCTGGAAAGAAGAACAAAGCTGGAGAAATCACACATCCTGATTTCAAATGATATCACAAAGTTATAGTAATCAAAAGAGTATGGTAATACCATAAAAATGGACAATGGAACAAAATCAAGAGTGCCCTTCCCCCCCCAAATCATATATATATATGGTCAACTAATGGGCTTCCCATGTGGCAATGGTAGTAAAGAATCTTCCTGCCAATGGGGGAGAAATAAGAGATGCTGGTTTGATCCCTGAGTTGGGAAGATTCCCTGAGGGGGACATGGCAACCCATTCCAGTATTCTTGCCTGGAGAATCCCATGGACAGAGTAGCCTAGCAGGCTGCAATTAATGAGGTCACAAAGAGTCAGACATGACTGAAATGACTTAGCACGCACATACCCACCAGCAACTAATAATTTACAAGCAAGCCAAGATACTCAATGCGGAAAGGATAGTCTTTTCAATAAATGGTATTGGAAAACTGGATGCATGTGTGCTAAGTAACTTCAGTTGTGTTTGACTCTGTAACCCTATGGTCTGCCAGGCTCCTCTGTCCACGAGATTCTCCAAACAAGAATACTGGAGTGGGTTGCCATGCTCTCCTCCAGGGGATCTTCCAAACCCAGGGATCAAACATGCATCTCTCTTTCTCCTGATTTGGCAGGCCAGTTCTTTACCACTACTGCTACCTGGGAAGCCCAGAAAACTGGATAATCTCATGAAAAAGAATAAAGTTGTATTTGTATCTTCCACCAGTCACAAAATTAACTTGAAATAAAGACTTCCTGGAGAAAGGAATGGCTATGCAGATTAAAGACTTAAAGACAAGACCTGAAACCATAAAATTCTAGAAGAAAACATAAGGACAAAGCTCTTTAACATTGGTCTAGGCAACGATTCTTTAGGTATGACACCAAAAGCCACGCAACAGAAGCAAAAATAAACAAGTGGTACTACATCAAACTAAAAAGTTTTTGCACAGCAAAAGAAGCAATCAACAAAATGAAAAGGCAATTTATAGAGAAAATATTTGCAAATAATCTATCTAATAAGGGGTTAATATCCAAAAAATAAAAGTAACTAACACAACTCAATAACCTATCCAAAAATTGTTTTAAATGGGCAGGAGATCTGAATAGATATTAAAAAAAAACATGCAAATAACTAACAGATACATCAAAAGATGCTGAACATCATCAGAAAAATGCAAATCAAAACCACAGTGAGATACCACACCTATTAGAATGGTTATCAAAATGACAAGAGATTACAAGTAGGGACAAGGATATGGAGAAGAGAATCCTTGTGCACTGTTGGTAGGAATGTAAACCAAAAAAGAAAGAAAGGAAAAAAAACAAAAGCCACTATGGAAACCAGTAATCTATCTAATAAGGGGTTAATATCCAAAAAATAAAAGTAACTAACACAACTCAATAACCTATCCAAAAATTGTTTTAAATGGGCAGGAGATCTGAATAGATATTAAAAAAAAAACATGCAAATAACTAACAGATACATCAAAAGATGCTGAACATCATCAGAAAAATGCAAATCAAAACCACAGTGAGATACCACACCTATTAGAATGGTTATCAAAATGACAAGAGATTACAAGTAGGGACAAGGATATGGAGAAGAGAATCCTTGTGCACTGTTGGTAGGAATGTAAACCAAAAAAGAAAGAAAGGAAAAAAAACAAAAGCCACTATGGAAACCAGTAAGATTTGAGCTAAATAAAACTCCCCCTCCTACACAAAAAGGAAATTTAAGAACAGAGGGTTGTTACCAGGGACCCAAGAGTCAGGAAATAACATCAGGCACCAAGATGGACTTGAATCAAGAAATGGAAATCTGTTAGAGGCAGTACAAATGCCCGGAATTCATATGAGGGCACTTTTGTGGTTAGTTCTTCCCCACATTTCTTTCTTCCTTAATGTCATCTTCCTTCCTTGAAGTTTCTTGCTTCTTTCTCTGCATATCTTCTTCCTCCGTCTCATTCTTTTGTATGGCCCAGGCATTTGCTCTGCTTCTCCATGTGTGCATGGCCAAGTATAGTTGCCCCCCCACCCCCACCCCCAGCCTGCAAGTTTACTTGTTCTAAATTCAAGTGGTCATAATTCTAAACATTAGTAGAGGAAATCCAATTAACCTTGTCTTTTTCTCCTCTGATTTAATCGAATATGTCCAGTCAGGCAGTCACATAAAACAAACGTGAGTATCGTGCACACTCCTAGGGGAAGTTCTCAGAGAAGGAGGCTTGTGGTCTGGACAGACTTCCCAAAAGGTATATTCTCCAGCCCTTGAGGTTAGATTAGAACCAAGGTCTTTCTGACTCCAGAGCCAGAATTCTTAACTACCATGTTAATCTGAAAGAAGGAAACAATACCTACTAGATTTCTACATTGTTAAAGTCACAGCAGGGGCTTCCCTTGTGGCACACTGGTAAAGAATCCACCTGCCAATGCAGGAAACACGGGTTTGATCTTGATCCAGGAGGATCACACGTGCCACAACTATTAAGCCTGTACTCTAGAGCCCAGGAGCCGCAACTGCTGGGCCCATGTGCCGCAACTACTGAAGCCCTTGAACCCTGTAGACTGCTCTGCAGCAGAAGCCACTGCAATGAGAAGCCTGTGCACCATAATGAGAGGGTACCCCCCACTCTCCACCGTCAGAGAAAGCCTGCCAGCGGCAACAGAGACATGGCTTCGCTCATGGCTCAGATGGTGAAGTGTCTGCCCTCAATGCAGGAGACCTGGGTCCGATCCCTGGGTTGGAAAGATCTCCTGGAGGAAGAAATGACCCCGAACAGCCAGAAATAAAATAGATAAGTAGAAGTTTTAAAAAAAGATTTATTGTAAAGTTTTGTGGTGTTAACTCAGAAACAAATAGACCAACAAAATAGATTAGGTAACACAGAAATAGATTTACACATGGAAATCTAATATATAATAGAACTGGCATAGTTATAGAAACATGAATACAGTATGACTACATTGATAAAAAGAAGCTGAAAATGGACAAAATCAAGCAGTATATTATTTAGGGATTACCTGGGTAAAACAATTTTAAAAAGTAAGAACCAAGATTCAGACTCTGACAACCCCAGGGCTTAGGAAGGATAAGATTGGAAAATTTCACACAGGTGCTATCAAAAATATTGTTTCTCAAATTGAATGGGAATACAGAGGTGTTCAATATATTACAAAGTTTTATATTGTAAAAATGTGCTACATATATTCTTTTGTTTGAGTATCTTTATATTTTTAATTTAGAAGGTAATCTGATCCTTTTTTCTCAGTTCATTTTAAAAATCATTAGGTTAAAATTTGAAAATACATAAATAATAAGGTTAAAGCATCAGTATTATATAAAATTCATATAAATTAATCAGATAAATATTGTGTTGGAAAAGGACAAGTCAAGAATAGACAAATTCAAACAAGAAGAGATATAAATAGCAGTTAAACACATGGGGTTAAAAAAAGAAAACAACTTCCATCAACTAAGTAGTAAAAAAAAAAACCCTAAATTGAATATTTAAACACTATCATCTCTCAAATTAAAAAACAAATAAGTTTAAAAGTGTTTATACTCTTTGGTTAAATAATACCATTTACAGGAAGGTGTTCTATAGAAGTAATTCTTATATATCCACAAATATTTTCATTACAAAATGAATAATATTTACTGAGTATTTATGCCATGTGCCAGGTATGGTGCTAAACCATATGAAACAGGTAGTGTTATAATCCCCATCACAAAGAGCTGAGTTGGGCTAAATCACTATTCAGATTACTCAGCCTGGAGGTACAGCCTGGAGGTACATGGGCCAGGAGCCAAACCCAGGCAGTGTGCTTTTAGGGCCCATATTTTTAAGTGCCACATTATACTATAGTATTGCTTCTAATCATCAAAACAAAATATTTTTAATGATTCAATAATAGAGTGAGACAATTATTCATGGGGAAAAAAATGAAAGAAAAAACTGAAAACAACCTAAATGTCTAGTGAAAATCAAATAGCAAAAAAAAAAAAAAATCCAATGAAAGTCAAATAGCAAAGTAAAGTTTGGTATATTTATATGCAATAAGAGAAGGGAATTACTCATTTCAGAAATTTTCATGCATGGAAAAATTGCATCTTAGAATGGAAGAAAAGTAGTATCATGATTCAGGCTAACTGTATCACTGTTAAACTAAAAATAGAATTCATACTAATGGTGAATCAATAATGTATAAGCAAACAAAAGATAGCACATTCTTATTTCTATTTTAATGTTAATAATATATTCACACTGTCCGAACATCAAACAAGTATAAAAATGTACACAGTAGAAAGTCTCAGTCCCAGATCTTTGGTTCCCAGCCCTAACCATAGCACAAGTCATTGATTTTAGAAGTTTCTTGTTTAGACTTACAAAGAATTGTTTCGGGTAGAAGACAATATGTATTCTTTGTCCTCTTACATTGTTTACATGAATAATAAAATACTATACACATTTTCCCAGCAACTTGATTTTTTCATTAACGTATCTTGAAGATCTTTCTAAATCAATACAAAAAGCATGTACTCATTTTTTGATAACTGTGTAATATTCCAAAGTGTAATTATCTATTATTTAACAAGGCTTATACTAATTAACATTTATGCTGTTTCCAATTTTTCACTATTGCCCAAAAAGAATGTTGCATTGAATACTATTTCTTAGACACTATTTCTAGGATCATTATTAAAAGTAGAATGCTGGATCCAAACGTATACCCACTTACAATTTTGAAGGATACTGCCAGTCCCTAATGGGCTAACATCATCATGCCTTTAAGTCTTTCCACCCAAGAACACAGTCTACCTTTCCATTTGTCCCAGGCCTCTTGTGAAGGACAACAAATCTCAAACCCTTTACCTCTCAAAAAGCAGTATATACACAAAACTGTATACACTTCAGTTATTAAAAAAAAAAAAAGAAGCTTATGTCAACATTGATTAATCTATTAATGCAGGTGAGATTATGGTTTATATGGGTTACCACTATATTCTTCTTAATCCTTTTCTGCATTTTTCAGTTCTTTATTTTGTTTTGTTACAATGAGCATGACTTTTTTTTTTTTTCTGGCTGTACCCTGAAGCTTGTAGGATCTGAGTTTCACAACCAGGGATTAAACCCAGACCCTGGGAGTGAAAGTGCCAAGTCCTAACTACTGGGCTAGCAGGGAATTCCCATGCTTACTTTTTTTCTGTTTGTTTTAATCTTTTGGTGGAGTTACACAGCATGTTGGATCTTAATTCTCCATTCAGGGATCAAACCTCCAGCCTCTGCATTAGCAGTTCAGAGTCTTAACCACTGGACCACCAGGAAAGTCCACTCATGATTACTTTTAAAATAGAAATTTTATTAACCGTCATCTAGCCCAGCTTTTGACCTTAAGTCTGCCAAGATGAGACAACTCAAGCAAAGAGTTTAAATGACAAGTCTGGGGTCACATTAAAGTATTCATCTTTGCTGGATGAAAGTGCAAATATCCTGCTTCCTAGGATGGGATTTTTTTCCTCCCACTTTCCATATTTTGCTGCTTCATTTGGCAACAATGAAGGTTTTAGTTACTTGCTAAAGTTTGGGAAAGAGCTTCCCTGGTGGCTCAGTGGTAAAAGAATCCGCCTGACAATACAAGAGACACCAATTTGATCTCTGGGTCGGGAAGATTTCTCTTGGAGAAGGAAATGGCAACCCATTCCAGTATTCTTGTCTGGGAAATCCCATGAGCAAAGGAGCCTGGCGGGCTACCGTCCATGAGGTCCCAAAGAGTTGGACAGAACTTAGAACTTGAACACAAGCAAGGTTTGGGAAAGTGAGTTTCATACATTTAATTCTCAGGCAATATTTTAAACAGGTGGTTACCACATCCCAAGGACAAATGTCTCTCAAGAAGCCCCATTCATTACCACAATATTCCTGAAGATTAAGCTGAATGCAGTTTAATCTGGCCAACTCCCACTCTTCTATCCTACATCTTCACTGCCCAAACATCTACTTGGATCTTCAAAATTAGTATCTAACCTGTACTACCAAAAGAAATCATTTTTAGGGCTTTTGCTTGGTAAAATCTGGCTCAATTTTTTGACCAATAAAAACATCAGACATTGTTTGACAGAAAAGGTGAGGCATAGTAGGAGACACATAGTTTTTCAGAGACCCAGAAAGCAAACACAAAATTTTAGTTATTTTAAATTTTTTTAATTTAAAAAATCTGAGTGGTCAATAACATTAAAATAATAAGATTTAGCATCAATCTTCAGGAAAAATCATGATAAATCCAAGAATAATTGGCTCAGAACTTTAGGCACTTGGAGATGAAATTGTAAAGTATCTAGATTAAGCAAATTTCCCTTGTCCTTACTGTATAATAAACAGGCGACAAGTTCATGAATGATAAGTAAGAAAGAAGCTATACCTTTCCTCTGAGTTTGACCTTTCTCAAAGCAGAATGTGGTTTTGCTAAAATAAGAGCAGAATCTATCAAGGCCATGCTATACTTGGTTGCTATCTTACAAAATGTGGCAGAAGCTTGGCCTATCAGCAGTGCTGACAGTTCCACAGAAGAATTTGTTTAAGCAGGTGCCATCACTACTGATGCATAATCCCATTTTAGGAAACTTTATGGTCTTAGGAAACCACAGTTTAGATATGTATAATTTAATTTTCTATGGAACAATTTAAAGAATTTATGAAGAGAAAAATTCTAATATAGAGACTCACTGAAGGAAAAACTTGCTGAAAATTTCCTTTGTGGGAAATTTCCTGTGTGGTGTAAATGATTTTACCCTCTTTGGTCAATTCTTACAAGATCTCTCTCTCTCTCTCTCTCTCTCTCTCTTTTTTTTAATACCAAAACCTTTTGAACTTTATATTTGGGGAAGAAGGAAAGAAAGAAGAAAAGGAAAGGAAGAAAAGTCTTAAAATTTTAGCCAAAATAAGAGAGGACTATTCTCAATTTTGCTAGGGGCGCATCCTAGGGAGAATTAAAAGCAGTTTTCTCTCCTGCTTTATAACTCTCCGTATCCTCTCCAAACTTATCAGTTTTATACTTGTTCATATTGTTCTTCCCAGCCAAATTTCAAGCATGGGAGCTTATAAATTATAAGATGGTTTTCTTTTCCAAGGGATATTCACATTTCAAAAAACTTTCTAAAGACCAAAAGGAACATAACTCTTAATACTGGTGATTTAGAGACTGTAAGAGGCTGGCGTGGAAACAGGAAAGGCCCATAGCATTCCTGACCATACATGCAGACTGGTTACATACACCACCTACTTAAGGTTAGTTCCAGATCCCCAAAATCCCTAGGAAAAGAATCTTCATCACTTCTACCTCAAAATAGAGAGAGAAGGAAAATATTTAAGTGGATAGCATAAAGGTTTTATTTTTGGTCTTCAAAGAAAAAGATATTTTCAAACCATGGCTTCAAATCATGTTTCATTTAGAATTTCATTTAATACCTTCAAAATCTAACTATTAAAGAAAAGGTATAAATTATTCATAGAAGTTAAAAAGGACATCTACCACACTTAATGTGTACCTCAGTACAAGAAATATTAATCTTCCTAAATATAAATTTTCTTCTGAGGCAACCTGTCAGTTTTCCTGGATCAGAAATAATGAAAACTCCTGCCCGCTACAACAGATTGTTAGAGTTTTATTCTCCCGATTTAAAACAATGAGGTGCATCTTGGACAGTTTTGTAAACTCCACAGGGTAAAAAATGTACAAATAAAGAACATTAAGACAAAAGGTGGGACTTTCCTGCTTGAGTCCCGTGCTTAAGACTTCACCTTCCAAAGCAGCAGGTACAGGTTTGATTCCTGATCGGGAACTAAGATCCCACATGTCTTGTGGTCAAAAAATCAAAACATGAAACATAAACAATATTGTAACAAACTCAATAATAAAGAATTGAATTTGAATTATTTAATAAATAATTATTTTTAAATGGTCCACAATAAACTCTTGAATAAGTAAAGAGGATATTTTTAGAAAAAGAAGATAAATGAAGGTTAGAAAAGAAAGCCATAATGTGGTTAACACGTAAAAGCCATGCCACAGAGCCAACTTTCCTGTTAATATGGGTGTACTGTGTGTTGGTTTCGAGCTTCTGGCAGCCAAACAAGAGGAAAATTAAATCAGTTAGAAAACCAAAAGCCAAGTTAAAGTTCTAGTCACAGAGCCCAAGACAGGGCACAAATGTGGTCAGGTACAACACTATATGTTTATTTGAGCTCTTCTATGAATCTGTTATCAAGGACCAAGACATAGAATTGTAGCAGGGAGAAGTCAAGACATACCTAGGAGAGAGCATGCCCTCAGCTAAATCTGGTGGCTGGAGGAGATTCACAGACCACAGTCAGCAAGGGCTGGCCTCTGGGACATACAATTGCCTCCTGGTTCATTCCCCATCTAGCAGGGAAAACTGGATGTTCTAAGATCAAGGGCAATACCAGGAGTTCCTTACAAAAAAAAAAAAAAAAAGAATGAAAACATTTATGATACAGAATAAAGAAGACAGTGGAAAATATGAAAAGTGAACTTAAAAGATTCATAGCAAGTTTATGGTTGATAGCACAGAGGGTGAGGCAGAGATGGAATGTGATGATGGGTGGGGATCCAAGGTACTTAATGTATTGGGGAATATTTTATTATTTACACAAAAACATACATAAAGACTAAAAACAAATATGTAAAAAATGCCAACCACTCTCAATTCTGGGAGGTGAGAAAACTTTATATTTATCTGTATTTTCAACTCAGCTTTGTGTTTTTCTTTTTTTTAATAGAAGAGATTGCAGTAGAGTGGTACATTGGTAAAGAATTTTTGGATAAAATGCTTTGAGGCAAACTGTAAAAAATGGACTCTAGAAGGCCTTAAGGGAGAATTGTCAGGGTCAAAGACCGAGGAGCTTTCTGTTTAGAAATAGTCCCTGTTCTTCAGAAGCTAGTTAGGGAGTTGTTTGGGGTTTTTTTTGGTGAAAGTCACTTAGTCATGTCTGATTCTTCGGGACCCCATGGACTATGCAGTCCATGGAATTTTCCAGGCCAGAGTACTGGAGTGGGTAGCCTTTCCCTTCTACAGGGGATCTTCCCAACCCAGAGATCAAACCCAGGTCTCCCACATTGGATTCTTTACCAGCTGAGCCACAAAGGAAGCCCAAGAATACTGGAGTGGTAGCCTATCCCTTCTCCAGGGGATCTTCCCAACAGGAATTGAACTGGGGTCTCCTGCATTGCAGGCAGATTCTTTACCAGCTGAGCTATGAGGGAAGCCCAATTAGGGGCATAAGAATTATCTATGTGAAACACCCAGACACCAATTCAGAGTCACACCGACTTAAAGTTATATCACTTATTACTAATAAAAGAGAAAGCAAGAAGAAAGAAAGAAGGAAAGAAGGTGGGAGGACGGGAGGATGGAAGAGAAAGAAAGAAGAGAGGAAAGAGGAAGGAAGGAGGAAAGAAGAAAGGAAGGGGGGTGGAGAAGGAGGAAGGGAGAGAGGGGGACTGAAGAGAGAGCAGAGAAAAGGGAGATCAACATCTGTCCAGGCAACTCACTACTGGGCAGGATTATTTCTCATCCTAGAAGAGAAGGAAAAAAGAACAAGTCCGCAACAGGTGTTCCACATATCATCTTTCCAATATCATCTTTGAAAATAAGTTTTGTATTTTGAGGGACTTCTGCCCCGTAACAGTTGCCCTAGAAGGATACATGGCAAGTCTCTCACCCTGTGATTAAAATATACCTGAACACTTTTGGCTCTTTGGAGTTGTCTATTTTTATGAGTACCTAGTTACAACAAAGGGGCTCCCCCAATGGCTCAGTGGGTAAAGAATCCGCCTGCAATGCAGGAGACACAGGAGAGGGAGGTTCAATCCTTGGATCAGGAAGACCCAAGATCCTAGAGAGGGAAATGGCAACCCACTCTCATATATGTGCCTAGAAAACCCCATGGACAGAGGAACACGTTGGGCTACGATCAGGCCAAAGGCTCTCAAAGAGTTGGTACACAACTTAGTGACTAAGCAACAGTTATAACAAAATTTCTCCCCATCATGTTCCCTATTCTCGTTTGTATCAACTCAAGTTCTTGATGTCATTTTTGTGTTGAGTCCTTTGCTTTTTAAGGATACTTTATTATCTTGATATCTTTGGGAACCATGTTATCGAATAGCAGCATGACACAGACATCTGGCAATAAATTTTGTTACCACAGCTGCAGAACTCACCTATGCTATAAAATTGCATTTAAAATTTTGTCTTTTCGAGTTTGAATGAACTATGATTCCATTATGATGGTAAAAAGCAAATCTATAAGGTAAGCATTCCCAAACACTCCCTCTATAATAAGAGGGCCACTTTCCCCCCTCTGAACTGTTGAGGTCTGAGCTCTGTTAGTAAGTAAGTAAGTAAAGTCACTCAGTCGTATCCAACTCTTTGTGACCCCATGGACTGCAGCCCACCAGGCTCCTCAGTCCATGAGATTCTCCAAGCAAGAATACTGGAGTGGGTTGCCATTTCCTTCTCCAGGGGATCTTCCCAACCCAGGGATCAAACCCAGGTCTCCCGCATTGGAGGCAGACGCTTTAACCTCTGAGCCACCAGGGAAGTCCATCAGTTGCTCTGGAGCTGGTTGTCCCATGTTTTGAGTAGAGGAACCACTACCATAATTAGATACTGTTGTTAGTACTAAAGAATAGGTTATATAGGTATGTAGATACACACACACACACATTCTTTTATTACCAAGAGTTGGCTTATACAGTGATGGAGACTCACAAGTCCCAAGAACTGCTCTTGACAAGCTGGAGGCCCAGGAGGGTCAATGAGGTCAAGTTCTAATCCAAGGCTACATGCTTGAGAACCAGGAGAACGGATGGTTTAAGTGCAGGATGAGTCTGCGTCCAAAGGCAGAAGAAGACCAGTGTCCCTGCTGGAAGACTTTGAGGCAGAGAGACTGGAAGTTCTCTCTCACTCAGCCTTTTTGTTCTATTAGGTCTTCAAGGACTTGGGTTGGGGGGCTTCCCTAGTGGCTCAGACGGTAAAGCGTCTGTTTGCAATGCAGGAGACCCGAGTTTGATCCTCAGGTTGGGAAGATCTCCTGGAGAAGGAAATGGCAACCCACTCCAGTATTCCTGTGATCCCCTGGAGAAGGAAATGGCAACCCACTCCAGTATTCTTGCTTGGAGAATCTCATGGACTGAGGAGCCTGGTGGGCTGCAGTCCATGGGGTCACAAAGAGTCGGACACGACTGAGTGACTTTACTTACTTAATGTGAGGTCAGAGTCAAAATGCTCTAAGTCCTGCAGATAAAAAAGCATAAAACCAAGCTGACCATATTTTTTGGGGGGGGGGGGGCGGAAATGTGCATATTTTCACTATAATTACTGTGTCTTATGAGATATGTCTTTTTGCAGAGAAAATTAAAAAAGAAATTTTGATGCAGACAAAATGTTTACATGAAGAGGGAACATGAGAATATTTAAATCACTCTGAAACTAAATAATGGTAAATTGTAACAGCTTCCAACAATTACTTAGTTCTTATGGAAAGTATTTACCATGGCAACCATGGCATCAGATTGTTCTTAAATAGTCCTGAGCTGTACACAATAAAAAAAGGAGCAGGAAAAAATTTGTCTACTAGACCTGTTTGTTCAGTTTAGAGGCAGGTAGCTTATAGTAACCTGATAATACAAGCATATTATTTGTGCTCCATGCTTTCCTTTTTGGAAACAACACCTCATATATACCATTTTGTAGATGTGCTTATGATGGTGCAATCAGTTTAATTATCTTGATCTCCTTTCTGACATTTCAGAAAGGACTCCCTGACTATTTAATTGTGAAATAATAGGTCTTTAGCAAACAGTAATAATAGGTCCCTCCTTTCATGGAATTACTGAAAACGTTATATTCTTGAAGCCCCTTCCATAACCACATGGCTTCTTCCAAATTTGATTTCATATTATAAATGAAAATATACATATTCTTAAGGAAATAATTTATGTATGGACAAAGATATCAGAAGAAAAATATATAGTGCAGCACTAAAATAATCTGGATATTAGAGCTGACCCTGGCTCTTTTATTCTTATTAGGGCAAGATAAGAATAAAGGAGTAAGAGCATGGACTCTGGAGCCAAATTGCCTGGTTTTAAATCCAGGCTATACCACCTCAAACTACCGCACAGTTGCACTCATCTCACACGCTAGCAAAGTAATGCTCAAAATTCTCCAAGCCAGGCTTCAACAGTACATGAACTGTGAACTTCCAGATGTTCAGGTTGGGTTGAGAAAAGGCAGAGGAACCAGAGATCAAATTGCCAACATCCACTGGATCATCGAAAAAGCAAAAGGGTTCTAGAAAAACATCTACCTTATTGACTACGCCAAAGCCTTTGACTGTGTGGATCACAGCAAGCTGTGGAAAAGTCTTAAAGAAATAGGAATACCAGACCATCTGACCTGCCTCCTGAGAAATCTATGCAGGTCAAGAAGTAACAGTTAGAACTGGACATGGAACAACACACTGGTTCCAATTTGGGAAAGGAGTACATCAAGGCTGTACACTGTCACTCTGCTTATTTAACTTATATGCAGAGTACATCATGTGAAATGCTGGGCTGGATGAAGCACAGGCTGTAATCAAGATTGCCGAGAGAAATATCAATAACCTCAGACGTGCAGATGACACCACCCTTATGGCAGAAAGCAAAGAACTAAAGAGCCTCTTGACGAAAGTGAAAGAGGAGAGTGAAAACGTTGGCTTAAAACTCAACATTCAGAAAACTAAGATCATGGCATCCGGTCCCATCACTTCATGGCAAACAGATGGGGAAATAATGGAAATACTGAGAGATTTTTTTTGGGAGGGGGCTCCAAAATCACTGCAGATGGTAACTGCAGCCATGAAATTAAAAGACGCTTGCTCCTTGAAAGAAAAGCTGTGACCAACCTAGACAACATATTAAGAAGCAGAGATATTACTTTACCAACAAAGGTCTGTCTAATCAAAGCTATGCTTTTCCAGTAGTCATGTATAGATGTGAGAGTTGGACTATAAAGAAAGCTGAGTGCCAAAGAATTGATGCTTTTGAACTGTGATGCTGGAGAAGACTCTTAAGAGTCCCTTGGACTGCAAGGAGATCCAACCAGTCCATCCTAAAGGAAATCAGTCCTGAATATTCATTGGAAGGACTATGCTGAAACTGAAACTCCAATACTTTGGCCACCTGATTAGAAAAACCGACTCATTTGAAAAGGCCCTGATGTTGGGAAAGATTGAAGGCGGGAGGAGAAGGGGATGACAGAGGACAAGATGGTTGGATGGCATCACCAATGCAATGAGCATGAGTTTGAGTAGGCTCAGGGAGTTGGTTATGGACAGGGAGGCCTGGCGTGCTGTAGTCCATGGGGTTGCAAAGAGTTGGACACAACTGAGTGACTGAACTGAAATGAACTGATACCACTTCCAGATGCTATTTTGCTCCTGTAGTCACTGATCTACCTATGTGTAATACTAAGATCAGTAGAAAAGCAAGGTATTTGGGGATTATCTAATTTTGCTCTAATACTTTTTTGTTTTCTTCATATACTTTATATTTTTACTATGTGTGAACCAAAAATGACTTATTATAGATGATTATAGATGCTGTACATGATTTTGGAGTTTTCCCCTTTTGGTAAAATTTTGAGTTGGCAAAATTGACATTCCACTTTAAATTTATCTTCACATACCTTAAACAATTTAGTTAATAGACTATTGTGTCCTTTCAGAAATTCTTCCTAACTGCACAATATTTTTCACAATTATGGTATTAATAGGAAAAGATAATATATTTTAGTTTGTATAATTACAATTGATTTGCTTTCACTTTTCAAATATATTTTCAAAGTAGGGCTGTGCTCTGGTGTTACTACTTTATCAGGTTCACAGGCATTTTTCCAAAGTGATTTTGATCTTAGTCAGGACTGTTCAAATAAAATGGATTGATAATCAATACAAAAAAAAAAAAAAAATTTATCTTCACAAAAAGAAGAAATTTCCCAGTGGCACTTTCTTGAATAATTCATGACATAAACAGAATTTTAAATAGTTCTTAAAGATTATTCTATTTAATCCATTTAATAATTAATTTATTTAATTATTTTATTTATTTAATAATTGTACAATTATTAAAATTATAATCTCTCTTATTCTGACTTTTATTATTTTCACAAGGATTTACATTTATTTACTCAACAAAAAACTATTGTTCTTCCTACAACTATCTAGCAAATGCACCTTTAATAGTTGTATTAACTGTCCATCTGTTTTTCTATTTAACTACTGAAAAGTTCTTAATAATTTTCATGGAAAATTAATATATTTTATAATCATCATGAATTATTCTGGCATATTCCTCTTACAATAATAAATACATATTTTTACTTCAAAGACTGATAAAATTCCAATGTACAAAAGTATGCAAAGAGGTTTTTCACCTCAACTTATATCCACAAAGCTAAATTATATTTGAAAAGGAATTTACAGATATTAAGAATAAATCCAAATTGCATGTCTTATTCAAATAATTGGAATAGCTGCACTGATTAGCTATAAATTTATCTACAAGAGCATGTGATCATTGATCACTCCTTGACCCCTGAACTGGGTGCCAGGAATGATCTGGAAGCAGGATTCAGCTCGTTGGCCTTCCCAGAAACAAAGCTTATGCCAGGATTGTAGCGCTTCTTTCACTTTGAAAAGTTTAAAATATGCAGAAAACCTGATTTTGTTTAGGGATATTTGAGAACAAAATTCAATTGAATACATTTTAAAGACATTATTGGCTGTATTCAATAATTCACAAATCAGGCAGTATCCATGCTAGCAGAGAGAAAGGAGCTCCAAGATGCTCCACAAAATGATTTTTATAGGCAGAAGGGAGCAGGAACAAGGAAGTTGTACTTGGCAAAAAGGCAGATGGGTTATTGCAAGGTTACTTTTCCTTTCAGAGATGACAGAGGTCTCAGATTACCTAACTAATGCTGATCAGGGGATTCTTAATTGACTGATTTAAGATTTCATTCTAGGGGAACTAAGTCTCATTTCAGAGACTGAAGACAGCTTAGTGACTCCACTTTGGGCCTATTGTCTTGTTTTTAACAGGAATTACATGAATATGTATCACAATTACAAAGGCATGTCTGAGAATAAAAACCAAGTTCAAGTATGAATTTGGTTCTTTTTTTTTTTTTTAATTAATTTTTATTTTTTAGTTTGTTTTGCTTTACATGAATTTGGTTCTTTTGTGGGAAAAGTGAGGAAAGCATTAGGTGAAAGATACACAGCACCAATTATATTTGTAATATTTCATTTCTTAAACAAGATTTGAAACTTGGTTTTTTAATTATATTTTTCTCTACTTTTGGCATGCCTCAAAATTTTAATATTAATAAACAAAAGACAAAAGTAGAGAATTAAAAAGTGTGTTTATCAAGAAGCCCATGTACAATTCTAGAAAGTGGCTCAGATGGTCGAGAATCTGCCTGCCACGTGGGAGTTTCAATCACTGGGTTGAAGGTCCTCTGGAGAAAGGAATAGCTACCCACTTCAGTATTCTTGCCTGGAGAATTCCATGGATAGAGGAGCCTGGCAGCCTTTAGTATATGGGATCACAAAGAGTCGGACACGACTGAACGACTAACACTTTCACTTTTTCATGCACAGTTCTAGAGACCAGAAATACTACTTTTCCACTTATGAACTTTTTTTCTGTCTTTGCCATGTGGCATGCAGGCCCCCCGCATGCTTAGCTCCCCCATCAGGGATCTGAACCCTTGCCTCCGCAGTGGAAGTGCAGAAGCTTAACAGCTGGACCACCAGAGAAGTCCTATGAACTTTCCAAGCTGGAAAAAGGTTTTTAAACTGGGATTTATCTTACCTTCAGAGATGAAATGATTCATTGTTAAAGCATCCACTTAGCTGTTAATTTATTTAAATCTCAAAAAAATAAGACAAAAGTAAACAGAAAGCTAACTTTTTAAACAGCAAACTGGTACAAAATGTCTTTCTGCTATAATGACAAAATGTCTTTCTGCTATAATGACGTAATGAAAGGGAAAAAGTAGCTAAGAGGAAAAGAAACTTGATAGTCTGATTGTGTCAGGGGTAAGATCTCTACTTTGAGTGTAAACGTAACCCAGTATCAAAAGCTGTCTCGTTGAAATGTTTCCTCACTTTTGTTCAGGCACAGTTTTTCATTTCTCAGTACTGTCACAAATTCTCTGTTTCTCTCCACGGTTCCTCAAACTTTTGATCAGAAAGCCCTGGCCTAGAACATTTAGGCAATAGTTGTTTGCTCAGTACCTGCTTCATTTCCTGTTTTTTCTCTCGTCTAGATACACCAGGTACTAAATAGAGCAGGATATGACAGTTAGAGGGAATGCTACAAGCAATAATGAAAGCATGTACTCCGAGTCTTAGGCCCATTTGCTCATTTTCATTTCAGTAGGTAAATGATATTATCTCTTGCAAATAACAAAAACAGGGACATGGGCTGTCCCATGCCAGGGGACAAGAAAAGGCACCTGGCTCAGTTAGTACTTCCAGCCAGCAAATGTTTGGCCCCCCAAAGCCTTAGGGTTTGGTTTGGTTTTGTTTTCCTAATTAAACTCTTCCTACTAATGAGATTTTGCATCTGCATTATGAGTTTTGTAACTTTATATCTAATTTATATCTTTCTAAATCTCATCTTTATTTTTTTTAAAAAAGGCTGAAATATAAGAAAGACAAGATTTAGAAAACAGTATGATTCTTTAGAACAAAATGAGAAAAGAGATGAGGTGCTTAAAAGTTCTGCTTTCACTGAGTGCAATACTGCATCAGTTCACACACACACACACACACACACAACTCTACTATAGCAGATGAATTGCCCTCTGTGACATATTTAAATCAAATTACCTACCCCAAAGCTCATTTTTACAGTGTTCCTACTGACTTTCCAGCAGAAAATCACCCTTTTAAAATTCTTTGCTCTAAGAAAATTAGTGGTTGCCTAGGCCTGCAGCTCTGTGGGTGGAATTAAGAGTAGGGTAGGGGGTACTTCCTATGATAGTAAAAATGTTCTAGCTTAGATTTGGGTGGTGGTTGCACAACTCTGTGAATATACACCACCACTGAATTGTATACTTTAAATGGATGAACTTCATGGTTTGTGGATTATCACAATAAAGATTTTTAAAAATCTGTTCTTGAGGAAGAATCTGGAAGAGAGAAGAGTGCCATAAAAAGAAGTCTCTTGGATGTGAGTAATCTCTTTGCTAAAGCTTTAAGGCCAGGGAACAAAGGCCAGACCTGAGATTTTTGATCCAATATGTCCTAATATTTCACCATTTTCTTTCCCCATTTTTCAGCAAGATCCTTCTTCATAATTTATCATATGAATAATCTAACCCAAAGGAGCCCTGTCATAGACTTTGGGGACTGACAGCCCATCAGCCACTCAGAATGGCCTCTTCTCCTGCCCTTTTCCAAAATAGGGGCTAGACAGCAAAATAAAATTGGCTTTCTGTACTATGGGTTCTGTATCTGTGGATTCAGCATCCATGGATTCAACCAACCTCAGATTGAAAATATTAAAAACCGAAAAAGATTCTAGAAAGTCCCATAAAGCAAAACTTGAATTTGGCACATGTTGGCAACTACTTACATAGCATGTCCATTGTATGGACAACTGTTAACATAGCATTTACATGTATTAGGTTTTATGAGTCATCTAGAGATGATTTAAAGTAACAGGGAGGATGTGGGTAGACTACGTGCCAGTACTACACCATTGTGTATAAGGGATTCAAGCATCCACAGATTTTGAGGGGACAAGCATGAGAAAAAAAACCATAAGCTAAGGAAGGTAGAGCAGAAACATTTGGTCCTTGTCAGCGTTTCTCAGCAGCTGTACCAGTGCTGGACTGCTCAGCTCTGGATTTCTCATTATGTAAGAAAAAAAAAAAAATTGTTTTTTGTTCACCTGCTATTACTTGTTGTTGCAAACAAATAGTTTGTTGCTGTTGTGGTTCAGTCACTAAGTTACCTGTAACCAAAGGCACTTTTTAAAATATAGTTTTTATTTATTCATTTTTGATTGTGCTG
>SJXQ01006627.1:0-27654 GCA_006408695.1 Aepyceros melampus
GTGTGCTACATTTCATGGGGTTGCAAATAGGACACAACTGAGTGACTGAACATATACTCAAGGAGAAAAGGATGTCAGAGGATGAGATGGCTAGACAGCATCACTAATGCAATGAACATTAACTTTGACAAACTCCAAGAGATGGTGAGGGACAGGAGGCCTGATGTGCTACAGTCCATGAGATTGCAAAGAGTCGGACATGACTGAGTGAGTGAACAACAATAACATTACATATATATTTACTCTTCTTTACATACTTATTTATTGATGGAAACTTAGGCTGCTTCCATGTCTAGAAGTTATAAATAATTCTGAAATAAACATTGGGATGTATGTATCCTTTCTAATTAGTGATGTTGCTTTCTTTAAATATCCAGAAGTACAATTTCTGGGTCATACGGTAGCTCTATTTTTAATTTTTTGAGGAACCTCCATACTGTTTTCCATATTGATTGTACCAATTTACATGTCCACAGTAGGAATTTCCACTGTACATCACAATAGTGGGATGTGATGTTTCTTTTAACTAGGGAAAATACACACACACACACACACACACACACAGTCAAATTTCCATTCTGATCATTAAGGACATATTGAGGAAAGCTATTCCAAAGAGGTTGAAAAATGAAAACATTTCCTTTTGACAGCTTTTTGCCAACATTTGTTGAGCACATACTTCATGTGTTTTCTGTATTATGTAAAGTGCTTGGAAAAGAAGGAACAAGAACACAGCAGGTAATATTTTCTAATAAACAAATGAAATCATAGATCCTGTTCTCAAGAATAGTATCACAGAACATATAGCATACACACAAAAATAGTAATATTGACCCTCATAAAAACTGAGTCAAAACAAGGTACAAAAGAAATATGAACCACAAAAAGATTAAAATTGCTTTTCCCTGAGAGGGGCCAACATTTTAGCATACTCTTGTGTAGAACCAAAGTCACACTAGAAAAACCTCAAATTTGATAATGAACTTAAAAAGCAATATGAAGAAGTCCTTAAGATTCACTAAGTAACTAGAAATTGTTTTAAAAATATCCTGAAACTTCACTTGATAGGAAGAATAATAATATCAAACTTCATTTGATTAATTAGAAGTAACTATAAATTATACCTATAAATATCTTATAAACCAACCCAAGAGGAACTCTAACACTGAAGCACAGTCTAGAACTAAGAATAAAACAAGGTCATCAGTCTAGAAAAAGAAGACTTTAAGTTCAAATTTCCAGGCATCATTTGGTGTGACTCCAAAGAAATGCTATATTTTCTATTAAATATTCAAACTATATTGACTTCGACTCCCAGTCTTGACTTCTAGAATTTTAACCTTCCCATCACTACCACCTCTACCAGCAAATGTTCCCATCATTCAGTTCAGTTCAGTCACTCAGTCATATCTGATTCTGTCACCCCATGACTGCAGCACTCCAGGACTCCCTGACCCTCACCAATTCATGGAGTTTACCCAAACTCATGTCCATTGAGTCAGTGATACCTTCCAACTCTCTCATCTCTGTCATCCACTTCTCCTACCGCCTTCAATCTTTCCCAGCATCAGGGTCTTTTCAAATGAGTCAGTTCTTCACATCAGGTGGCCAAATTATTGGAGCTTCAGCTTCAGAATCTGTCCTTCCAATGAATATTCAGAATTGATTTCTTTTAGGATGGACTGGTTTGATCTCCTTGCTGTCCAAGGGAGTCTCAAGAGTCTTCTCCAACACCACAGTTCAAAAGCGTCAGTTCTTTGGCACTCAGCTTTCTTTGTAGTCCAACTCTCACATCCATACATGACTACTGCAATAATCAAGCTTTGACTAGATGGACCTTTGTTGGAAAAGTAATGTCTCTGCTTTTTAATATGCTGTCTAGGTTGGTCATAGCTTTTCTTCCAAGGAGCCAGTGTCTTTTAATTTCAGAGCTGCAGTCACCATCTGCAGTTATTTTGGAGCCCCCCAAAATAAAAAGCCTCTTGCTGTTTCCATTGTTTCTCCATCTATTTGCCATGAGGTGATACCATGATTTTAGTTTTCTGAATGTTGTGTTTTAAGCCAACTTTTTCACTCTCCTTTTTCACTTTCATCAAGAAGCTGTCTAGTTCTTCTTTGCTTTCTGCCATAAGGATGGTGTCATCTGCATATCTGAGGTTATTGGTATTTCTCCCAGCAAACTTGATTCCAGCTTGTGCTTTATCCAGCCCAACATTTTGTATGATGTATTCTTCATATAAGTTAAATAAGCAGAGTGACAATATACAGACTTGACATACTCCTTTCTCAATTTGGAACCAGTCTGTTGTTCCATGTCCAGTTTTAACTGTTGCTTCTGACCTGCATACAGATTTCTCAGGAGGCAGGTCAGGTGGTCTGGTATTCCCATCTCTTGAAGAATTTTCCACAGTTTTCAGTGATCCACAAAGTCTAAGGCTTTGGTGTAGCCAATAAAGCAGAAGTAGATGTTTTTCTGAAACTCTCTTGTTTTATTGATGATCCAGTGGATGTTGGCAATCTGATCTCTGGTTCCTCTGCTGCAAAGGAGAGGAATCCAGCTTGAACATCTGGAAGTTCACATGATTATTCTTAAATTCTCTCCTATTCTAGTCTTTCTCCTGTTATATTGTCTATATAGCTTATCATTACTCCTGGGCACAAGCCTCCCACAACAGTTATAGTAGCTGCAACCACTTTCTGTTAGCTTCTCTCCTTTGCTAACTTTTCCCAAATTCTGCAACACAGTCCTGAGAGTAATCTGTTCCCAAGAGGACTAACATTAGGAAGAGCTACCTCCCTTAAGGAAAAAGTTGATCCTCTCTACAAAGAGATTATATCCTGTAGTTCCTCTGGGGCAACTAATGTATATATGGTTTAATAGCCCAACAGCAAAGAATTTTTTTCTTTGTTATTCTGTCTAAACTTATGGAATTGGTAGTATAGTTTGTATTAAGATGACAAAGCACCGTCCAACTCCTTTTCAGTTTCTCTTTTCATTCAAAGTTAAAGAGGAAGATGGAACTAGACCTTCAAAAGTCCTTGAAGTTTCTGTTTCCAAATACTGTGGGCAATATACATAGTAAAAATACAGAACTTATCAAAGTCAGAGGACATTTTAAGCCCACACTTTTAAAATAACTATATTTTTAAAAGAAACAAGCTTTAAAGATGAAACTACTTAAACTATACAGCCACCCCTCAATGTCCACTGGGAATAAGATCAAGGACATGCCTGGGACACCAAAATCCCTGGATGCTCAAGTCCAACAGTTGGAGTTCCATATCCATGGGTTCCATCATCTGCAGATTCAACCAGCTACAGATCATAAACACAGGATCTGTAGTTTGTTGAATCCAAGATGTGTAACCTGCCAACACAAAAGGCTGACTCTATAAATATACAGACTATGTCTCTACAAACATACAGAGTAGTTTAACTTTTTGGACATTTCTAGCTTCAAACATATTTCAGTGGAGGATATTTAATTTTAATTTATATAACTTAAAGAACCACAAATACTATGTGTTCTTCATTTTATTGTAGTAAGTATCATCTGTTTCTCAAAACAAGCATGTTAAAGATAAATACAAACTTCAAATTCTTGAAATTACTTTTTATTTTACAAGACAGTTTTATATTTTCTTATAATTGAGACTCTCTTAAAATGTGTAGGATCTAGATACAATTACAACCTTCAACTACCTGCTGAAAGCAAATTTAAAATGAATCTTAGAACCAGACATTATATATAAGTAAAGATAAGAAGATGATAATGGAAGTTCAGAAGGATACAGCAAAAAAAAAGGGATAAACATGTGTGAGTATGAATCTAAGCATTTGCAAATTTAATGTGCCATGACAGCAACTTGTTGATGAAGAATTAGACAATATAAATAGAAATGTGATGACAGAGTACAAGGTAGGCCCTTGGTCTTGAGAGATGGAACAGGATTCTGATTACAGGCAACTCAGCTGGATAGCCAGAGAAGGATTAATGACAAACTTGGTGTGATGATAAGGCTTCCCTGAAATTAGACAATATAAATGAAAATGTGATGACAGAGTACAGGTAGGTCCTTGGTCTTGAGAGATGGAACAGGATTCTGATTACAGGCAACTCAGTTGGATGGCCAGAGAAGGATTAATGACAAACTTGGTGTGATGATAAGGCTTCCCTGGTGGCTCAGAAGGTAAAAAATCTGCCTTCAATGCAGGATACCCAGGTTCAATCCCTGGGTTGGGAAGATCCCCTGGAGAAGGGAGTGGGTACCCACTCTAGTATTCTTACATGAAAAATTCCATGGACAGAGGAGGCTGGTGGGCTACAGTCCATGAGGTCACAAAGAGTTAGATGTTACTGAGTCACTATCACTGTCACCTTTATTTTGTTACCCAAAGTTTTGATTGGTGTCAGATCCATATATGAAGCTTAACCCATGGACAGAGATTCTGCAATAGAGCAAGAAACCAGGAAGATTAAGAAACTAATATATCTTCTAATGCTAATATTCTGATTTAGAAGTCAAAGTTCTCTACCTATTTTTAAAACGTTCAACAACATATTCCAGCTATAAATTTTTCTATATATTAGGCTTAATAAGGGCTATTAAACTGCATCTTCTAAGTCATATTCTTACATTAAAATGGGCTCTTATTAGATTTGGAATTATTATTTAAGGTCATTATATTAGTTGATATACTTCCTTGCTCTAGGAGTACTATAAATGCAATTTTCTGGGATATATCAAGCTGTGTAACTCAGACAGAATGCTTCACTACAGCCCAGGGTAGAAATGTGAGTTCTTTCATAGCAGTCAACCTAATTATCTCTTATTTTTATTCTTACAATCAAAATGGCATATTCATACCTTTGAAAAGAGCTTATTAAAATAGATTTCTTACATTCACATATTTCAGTACTGTACATACTGTGAAAAAACCAACAGTATTACTGTAGCTCCTGTTAAAATTATTAACTTCTTTTATAAGCAAAGTTGTCAAAAAGTAATTCATTTAGGGTGAAAAGCTATGGTCCTGTCGCTTCTTAGTAGGAGATTTTATTTTGTGGCAACTAACATTTGTGCTATAGTCAGCCAACAAGGACTTACTGTCCATCCTTGCATCACATTCACCCATATGAAAGGGTGAAAGAGCATAAAGAAATGGAATTTAAGAGAAACTTCAAACCTCATTAAGTCAAGAGCATCAGAATATTTTCTCAATCAAGTACTGGACATAACTGACTATTTGAGTATTTCTATTTTCCCACTCCTGTGTTCTTGCCTGGAGAATCCCAGGGACAGGGGAGCCTGGTAGGCTGCCATCTATGGGGTCGCACAGAGTCAGACAAGCTTGAAGCGACCTAGTAGCAGCAGCAACATTCTCCCAAAACATTCTAAAAAAGATAGCTCAATAGAGATAGTGATATGTGGAATAAGGTAAAAATATATTATCACCTGGGAAATCAGTCTATCTTCAGTATTTAGAATAAGATAACATATATATTGGTGAATAAAGCACAAAGATTATGTACTTACTGTTAAAACATAACAGATTACATAATAAACCAGATCAGAGACAAAGAAATGTTTTCACAAAAACAGCTCCCAGCATTTGTCTGTTAGCAATCTATCTAACCTAAACTAGGGAAAGAATATATCAATCAACAGAATAGCACAGTATTCTGGTCAGCATGAGAAGTATAGGGGGAAAGTCAACGTGGAAAATATTGTCATTACCCTTTCAAATGTCATCTAAAGAAATTAGACAACAGAATAAGTATTCTGATCCCAGTAGCCAACCAACATCTTTGTGAATCTAGCTAAACTGAATGTGATTAAACATGTATATCATCTCTGACTCCTTTTTTTGTTTTGCTGATTTCTGATATTTATGGTAGTGCTGCATATTTTGAATACTCATTCTGTGCTTTATTCCTATAATTTTCCATATTTTTATATTCTTATAATGTTGGAATTTCCATTATTATAAGTCATAGTTCGTTACTATAGAAGTCAAAATTCAGATTCCCGGACTCCTAGATTCAGTTCTGATTTGTAAGGAGTTCAGAAGTCATTATTTCATTCCTTTACATTAGACAAAGCTAAACAAATGGAAAAACAATCTCTCTTTTTAGACTATTAGAGCATACGTGTGTGTGTGTGCATGCGTTCTTGGTTGTGTCCAGCTCTTTGCAACTCCATGGACTATAACCCACTAGTCTCCTCTGTCCGTGGAATTTTCTAGGCGAGAATACTGTAGTTGGTTGCTATTTTGCCATTTCCTACTTCAAGGGAACTATGTGCTGCAGGGTAAACCTTCAAAGCAATATCTGACGATACAGGCAAATTCAGGGAGACAGAGCTAGGGTCAGCTAATATTGAACAGAAGTCACTGGAGTCATAAACTGATAGGAAAATTTAATGGTAATTTTGACGAATTGCCAGAAACTGAACGTAAGCTAGAGTAACAGTGAAAATCTCCCGGGGACTAGGCTTAGGGGAGGTCAAATTAAAAAAACAGAAAGTTCACTTTTTTTTTTTCTTTACGTTTTTGGCTGTATATTTTTATAGGCTATACAAGGTGCAGAAATTTAAATTGTTCTTTTTTTTAATTTTTATTTTTACTTTATTTTACTTTACAATACTGTATTGGTTTTGCCATACATTGACATGAATCTGTCTCAGGTGTACATGAGTTCCCAATCCTGAACCCCGTCCCCCCACCTCCCACCCCATATCAACTCTCTGGATCATCCCCGTGCACCAGTCCCAAGCATCCTGTCCCAAGCATCCTGTATCCTGTATCGAACATAGACTGGTGATTCATTTCTTACATGATAATATACATGTTTCAGTGCCATTCTCCCAAATCACCCCACCCTCTTCTTCTCCCTCTCCCTCAGTCCAAAAGTCCATTCTATTCATCTGTGTCTCTTTTGCTGTCTCACATGCAGGATTATCATTACCGAGTTTCTAGATTCCATATATATGTGTTAGTATACTGTATTGGTGTTTTTCTTTCTGGCTTACTTCACTCTGTATAATCAGCTCCAGTATCATCCATCTCATTAGAACTAATTCAAATGTATTCTTTTTAAAGGCTGAGTAATATTCCATTGTGTATATGTACCACAGCTTTCTTATCCATTCATCTGCTGATGGACATCTAGGTTGTAAAGATCCCATTCCAGATCTTTGTGAAAATATGCCTGGAGTTTTCAACATAACAAAGGCCTACTATTCAAGGAACAGATTTTACCAGACTCTTCCCAGTAGGGCATTTCTCCTACTCCAACCACCTATTTTCAGTAAGGGAAAACAAAAATCTAAAAAAGCATATGTCATAGACTCTAGGCTAGAGGACAATGGACAAATAAAAGACTGAGATTAAACTATAAAACTAGAGAGTGCTATTTTTCCTGCATATCTTACTATCACACAAAAAGCACACCAATATAATAGTTAATTTTACATACAACTATATAAAATATATGTATATATTTTCCTCATTCTTTTGTAAACTTAACAGTCTCCTTCANGAGGAAGAATTAGAATCTTTTGGGAAAACAGACTGTTTCTTCTTTATCATCGTCGTTTTTTTTTTTTTTTCTGACATAATCAATGAAATGACCATGTAGACTTCTCTTTTCCAGACTCAATCTTTTTATTTATCAGCTAGTAACACTTAGTGTCCCATACACATTTACTTGCCAGAGTTTTTGTATTTACTTCTCTTCCTTGTACCCTATCTCAGGGACTCTATAGTATTAATTTCCAATTTAATATGTAATAATGCTGATGTACTTCCTTTTTCTGTATAATCTACACTTTTATATTATTCTGGAGCCATAGTTTTGTGATTTAAATAGATACTCTGTTCACACTGATCAGGAAGTTAAAAGAATTGAGGAAAAGTAAAGGAAGCTTTCTGCATCTCCTGAATATATCCCATGTAATAAAAAAGGGCAATCACTTGTCTTAAGTCTTTCATTAGGTCTTTCTAAACTATAATAATTCTGCTTCTGAAGCAATGAAAGACTCAAGGAGTGTGACGGGATATTCTGTTCCAAATGTCCATGATTATGTATACCTTGGTGGTGGCAAATCGATTCAAGGGATTAGATCTGGTAGAGAGAGTGCTTAAAGAACAATGGTCAGAGGTTCATAATAGTGTACAAGAAGCAGTGACCAAAACCATCCAAAGAAAAAGAAATGCAAGAAGACAAGAGATTGTCTGATTAGACTTTATAAATAGCTCAGGAAAGAAGAGAAGTGAAAGGCAAGAGATAACGGTCAGTTTTCATTTCAATTCCAATGAAGGCCAATGCCAAACCATGTTCAAACTACTATATAATTGCACTAATTTCACACAGCTAGCAGAGTTATGCTCAAAATCCTTCAAGAGCGGCTGCAGCACTACATGAACTTTCAAATGTATAAGCTAGGTTTTGAAAAGGCAGAGGAATCAGAAATCAAATTGCCAACATTTATCAGATCATAGAGAATGAAAGGGAATTCCAGAAAAACACCTACTCCTGCTTAATTGACTATATAAAGCTTTTGACTGTGTGGATCACAACAAACGTTGGAAAATTCTTAAAGAGATGGGAATACCAGATCATCTTACCTGCCTCCTGAGAAATCTGTATGTAGGTCAGGAAGCAACAGTTAGAACCTTACATTGAACAACTGGCTGGTTCAAAATTGGGAAGGGAGTACATCAAGGCTGTTTATTTTTACCCTTTTTATTTAACTTCTATGTAGAGTACATCATGTGAAATGTCAGGATGGATGAATCACAAGCTGGTCTCAAGGTCACTGGGAAAAATATTAACAACCTAAGATATGCAGATGATTCCACTCTAATGGCAGAAACTGAAGAGGAACTAAAGAGCCTCTTGATGAGGGTGAAAGAGGAGACTGGAAAAGCTGGCTTGAATCTCAATATTTAAAAAAAAAAAAAAGAAAGAAAAAAAAAAAAAAAAACTAAGATCATGACCTCCAGTTTCATCACTTTTAAATAGAAGGGGAAAAAGTGGAAGCAGTAACAGATTTTATTTTCTTGCATTCCAAAATCACTGTGAACAGTGACTGGAGCCATGAAATTAAAAGTCACTTGCACCTTGCAAGGAAAGCTATGACAAACCTAGGCTGCTCATAAAAAAGCAGAGATATCACTTTGCTAACAAAGGTCCATATAGTCAAAGTTACAGTTTTTCCGGTACTCATATACAGATGTAAGAGTTGACCATAAAGAAAACTGAGTGCCAAAGAATGAATGCTTTCAAATTGTGGTGCTGGAGAAGACACTTGAAAGTCCTGTGGACTGCAAGATCACACCAGTGACTCATAAAGGAAATCAACCCTGAATATGCATTGGAAGGACTGTTGCTGAAGCTGAAACTCCAATACTTTGGCCTCCTGATATGAAGAGCTAACTCATTAGAAAAGACCCTGAAGCTGGAAAAAGACTGAAGGCAAAGAGAGAAGAGGACAACAGAGCGTGATGGTTAGATAGCATCACCAACTCAGTAGACGTGAATTTGAGCAAACTTCAGGAAATAGTGTAGGAGAAAAGAGTCTGGAATGCTGCAATCCAAGGGGTCATAATCCATGGGGTCAGATATGATTTAGCGACTAAACAACAACAGATTTGGATCTTTGAAAAATAATCAACGAATCTGATAAACATCTAGCTAAGCTAACCAAGAGAAAAAGTGAAAAGATGCAAATTACAAATAGTACCGGGATATGCCCTTGCCTCTGCAAACATGACACATCTTTAGGAGGATATAAACAGACAAAATAAATTAAAAAGGACCCATTCCATGAGAGATGTCACAGACAGTAGTGGTAGATGTCCTTGTGGAAATGTCCAGCAATCATCTACTTCTTAGATTCAGGAACAAAGGGATTATGCCTGTCAGCAGGCTATTGAAATGACCTCAATAATGTTCCTGACTGTGTAGCCTCCAGAGATTCTGTGATCTATCATATTTTCTTATTAAATTCTATTTCTGATTAAACTAGCTAACGTGAGTTCTGTGGTTTGTAACTAGCCCACTGTGAGAGATTCTTCTTACCCACAAATCTACAGCCAATATTTGGCTTTATATATGAACTCTGATTAAAGAGATAAGATATGCTTTTCTTGTCAGCAACCATTAAACAGTTCATGTAACAGATGTAAGTTAATAGCATTTCCCATCTGGACAAAGGTGTTCCTACAACAAGCCCCACAGCAATGGGGCATAGTTATGAAAGGGCTAGCTGGTTTAGCAAAAAAGAAACACAATTTTGTAACCAGATGGACCCAAGTTCAATCCTTTCTCTGTCTTTTCTAGCTGTATCATGCTAGGAGAATAACAAAGACCCTCTAAACCTCTACTTACCCATTAATACAGATAGTAAAATCTACTGCCTCTGAAAGACACTATCGCTTGCCAACTCGTCAGCCATTTCTCATTATTCTTGATTAACATATAACTCTAATTTTATCCATATATGAAACAGCAGTGTCCTGTTCAGACGACATCTTTCAACTGACAGAATCCCATTCCCATACACCAGTTAGTAACTGGTTTACTATGGGAGATGTAATATGACTGTTTTGTTCAAAAGAACTTCATGAGGCAGATGTTAGAGATTTCTAGAGAAGATTTCACTCCCTGATAAAGACAGAGTAGAAGGGTGAGAGGTAGATCAAGGGCAAGAGTGAGAAGACTTTCTTTCTTCCTGCCTTTGAGGACAGTTGTATAATGATGTGATTCTTAGAGATACAGCAACCATCTTAACACCATGCATGATGTGAAGACTAGGAGAATCAAAAATACACAGAGATGCTCCAAGAATTAAGCACCATTCATTAAACCATCTTCCTCCAGGCCCAGTGTTACATGAGGAAAACAAAGTCTTACTGTGAAATCCAATTTTAGTTGGTTTGCTTTCATCTAAAATAATCCTTACTGAAATACTGCTCTATAGAATCTTTTAAGGACTGAGAAAGATGATTTTTTTTCTGAACAAATGACAACCTACTCCTCTACTCTAACCCCCCTCCTTCCATCTCACTCATAATGAAAGCCAAATATCTTGTGGTATTCATGATTTGTTCTCCACTCCCTGTATCCTACCACTAAATCTCACCTAAATGAAGTTGCAAAGAGTCGGACATGATTGAGAGACTGAACTGAACTGAACTGAATCTCTTACTGCTTTTCTCCTTGCTCTCCCTGTTCCCAACTTTTTGGCTCCCTTGTTGTGCCTTCCAAACCCCAAGAAATCTCCATTCAAGGATCTTTTCTTTAACTGTTTTCTCTGCATAGATCTATTTTCCTCCATATACTTAACTGATTCCTAGTTCAACCCTCTATTCACACCATACCTTCTTGATGATGCTTTTTTGGTCACTCTATTAACACACTTGATCCCCCTTATCCTGTTCTATAATTTTGTTTTTCCCCATAGCATTTTTCACCTTTTTCCTTAGTATATAATTTATTTATAAATGAGTATTATATACCATTTAAATATATGCTAAAACAGAGATATATGAAGGCAGGTCTTTCTCTTTTTTATTCAGTGTTGGATTTCAAGGAACAAAAACAGTGCCTGACATAAAGCTGGTGCCTAATACATACATCAGTTCTCAGCCTTTTGGCTAAGATCAAGCATAGAATGGGGGCTTCCCTGGTTAAGAACCTGCCTGCAAATGCAGGAGACACAAGAGATACAAACTCAATCCCTGGGTCAGGAAGATTCCCTTGAGTAGGAAACGGTAAACCACTTCAGTATTCTTGCCTGAAAAATGCAATGGATAGAGAACTCTGATGGGCTACTGTCCATGGGGTTGCAAAAAGTCAGACATGACTGAGCACAATAAATACATGCTAAATTAATGATGTATTTTCAGAATGTGTGGCACATTCTAGCTACTTGATTAATCTTTTCCTATCACTACACAATTTCTTGCTCATTCTTGCCTTCTCACGATCTAAAAAGCATGTTGTAGGATCGAGCCTCCTCCCCACTGTTTTCCATGGTTCTACTCTTATTTCTCCCTTTAACTTTTCTTTTCCCTAATGATTTATTTCTGTATGTAGTACTATTGCACATCTTACGGTTGCTGTTCCTGATATTTCTCTTTGCATGAACAATAAGCATTATTCTTATTCATTGAACAAATATTTGTTGTTGTGTGCCTACTATGTGCCAGGTAAGTTGCTGTTTTAGCCTTTCAAAGAATAAAACAGAGTCTAACAGTTACTCTCTTCTGTATTCTCTCATGTGCTGATGTGGTTCAAATAGTACATTGTACTCTAATGTGACAAATAAATAAAGGTGTTTGAACAACATGCCCAGGTCCAAGGTGAAATGTGTGTAATGGTCACTGGTAAAGAAAACAAGAGATTAGGCATGCTGAACAATGAATTGCAGAAGGAAAGTTCATGAGAATCGTACCATGAGTTACTGTACAAGTAAAATTTCAAGGCTATGCTGCTAAGAAGACAGAAGGACAGAGATCTTTTCAGAACCTAAAGGAAGTTACTCTAGGAGTAAAGAAGAGTACAGACATTACAAATTAATAGAAAACAGAATATTTTGGTGAAGGACACAATATCTTTTTAATGAATCTACTCTCCCAGAGAAGATATAAAATGTGGTATATATTTTATACACAAGATCAAAAACACTTATGAACTACTCTTTTAAAAGTTATTCTATTTGACTCTCTCCTTTGGTAAAGATATTTTCAGACAGTATTTTTTTATGCAGAAATTTCCCATTCTCAAAAGCTGTCATAATGCCAAGTGAAGAAGTTATTCATCCATGAAAGCTTCCTTTGTTAAAATGCAGATCACATTATTTATACAATCTGAATGTTTAATGAATGCACACAAATTCAAATGTCAATGTAGATAAACTAAAATTACATTTCTATCAAGAAAGAGAGGCATTTTGAACAAAGAACAGGACTCTTGTTTTAAGGTGAAAAAGTTAAAAGATGAATAATAAATTGTTTTCTAAAAGTAAATGACAGAGAAGTATATGAGCATTTCCTTAAAGGTTATCCCAAGTACAAATTTGAAACCATATGTTTAAACAATGAATGGTCTAGCTATTTCATATTGTAGCTCAGAAAATAAACAACACATTTTTATCCCATATCATGGGAAAAAAATAGTAAAATCATTATTATAAGTGCCTTTAAGAACTTTGTCTGTGCATCCACCTGAAGACTTGAGCTTTAATAACTCAGATTCTTATCAATAATACACTTGAGAAGAACTTCAATTCATAAAAGAAACTGACCATAACAAAAGATTTTGTGAGATGTTTTAACTACATAGAAAACTTTTCTCAAATAAAATACCTAGAATGTTTATCATACCCAGGTTTGTTATTCCATATATTCTCTTCTTTACAGGTTACATGAGGAGCTTTGGACAAAAGGAAATGATCAGATTCTATCAATTGTTTCCTATTATAGCTGTAAAAAGGCATCTTTTTAAAGGAACTTTTTTAAAAAAGATTTTCCAGATAACATAGTAATCACACAGAAGAAGAAAATTTAGTTTCACTGTCTTCATGGATGCTTCTGAGCAAGTTTACTCTTTTGGTACAAAAAGCAAATTGATAAAATCAGTGTGATTTCTGCCTTACTGAGAATCTAACTGATGAAGCACTTTTCCCTTTTGGCCTATTGCAACCCACTCCAATGTTCTTACCTGGAGAATCCCAGGGACAGGGGAGCCTAGTGGGCTGCCATCTATGGGGTCACACTGAAGGACGTGACTGAACCAACTTAGCAGCAGCAGCAGCAGCAGGAGCTACTACTAATGCATTTTCAGTGAAATAGTGAACAAAGATTTTAGCAATCTGTAAACTGAGCTTTATAGATATAAAGGGGAGATAACAGAAGAAAGATTTGAGAGAAAAGAAGTCAGAAATTCTCTCTTACCATTTTTCTTATATACAAATAATCTGCCCATTGCTGTTTGCAATAAATTTTAATTATAGCAAACACCCTCTTCCAACAACACAGGAGAAGACTCAACACATGGACATCACCAGATGGTCATCACCAAAATCAGATTGATTAATTCTTTGCAGCCAAGATGGAGAAGCTCTATACAGTCAGCAAAAACAAAACTGGGAGCCGAATGTGGCTCAGATCATGAACTCCTTATAGCCCAATTCAGACTTAAATTGAAGAAAGTATGGAAAACCATTAGACCATTCAGGTATGACCTAAATCAAATCCCTTATGATTATACAATGGAAGTGAGAAATAGATTTAAGGGCCTAGATCTGATAGAGTGCCTGATGAACTATGGGATGAGGTTCATGACATTGTCAGGAGACAGGGATCAAGACCATCCCCATGGAAAAGAAATGTAAAAAAGCAAAATGGCTGTCTGAGGAGGCCTTACAAATAGCTGTGAAAAGAAGAGAAATGAAAAGCAAAGGAGAAAAGGAAAGATATAAGCATCTGAATGCAGAGTTCCAAAGAATAGCAAGGAGAGAGAAGAAAGCCTTCCTCAGCGATCAATGCAAAGAAATAGAGGAAAACCACAGAATGGGAAAGACTAGAGATCTAGTCAAGAAAATTAGAGATACCAAGGGAATATTTCATGGAAAGATGGGCTCGATAAAGGACAGAAATGGTATGGCCCTAACAGAAGCAGAAGATATTAAGAAGAAGTGGCAAGAATACACAGAAGACTGTACAAAAAAGTTCTTCGTGACCCAGATAATCATGACGATGTGATCACTCACCTAGAGCCAGACATCCTGGAATGTGAAGTCAAGTGGGCTTTAGAAAGCATCACTACAAACAAAGCTAGTGGAAGTGATGGAATTCCAGTGGAGCTGTTTCAAATCCTGAAAGATGATGCTGTCAAAGTGCTTTGCTCAATATGCCAGTAAATTTGGAAAACTCAGCACTGGCCACAGGACTGGAAAAGGTCAGTTTTCATTCTAATCCTAAAGAAAGGCAATGCCAAAGAATGCTCAAACTACCGCACAATTGCACTCATCTCACACATTAGTAAAGTAATGCTTAAAATTCTCCAAGCCAGGCTTCAGCAATACATGAACCGTGAACTCCCTGATGTTCAAGCTGGTTTTAGAAAAGGCAGAGGAACCAGAGATCAAATTGTCAATATCTGCTGGATCATCAAAAAAGCAAAAGAGTTCCAAAAAAGCATCTATTTCTGCTTTATTAACTATGCCAAAGCCTTTGACTGTGTGGACCACAACAAACTGTAGAAAATCCTGAAAGAAATGGGACTACCAGACCACCTGACCTGCCTCTTGAGAAATCTGTATGCAGGTCAGGAAGCAACAGTTAGAACTGAACATGGAAAAACAGACTGGTCCAAATAGGAAAAGGAGTACATCAAGGCTGTATATTGTTACCTGCTTATTTAACTTCTATGCAGAATACATCATGAGAAACACTGGGCTGGAAGAAGCACAAGCTGGATCAAGATTGCTGGGGAAAATATCAATAACCTCAGATATGCAGATGATACAACCCTTATGTCAGAAAGTGAAGAAGAACTAAAGAGCCTCTTGATGAAAGTGAAAACAGGAGAGTAAAAAAGTGGGCTTACAGCTCGACATTCAAAAAACGAAGATCATGGCATCCGGTCCCATCACTCCATGGGAAATGGGGAAACAGTGGAAACAGTGTCAGACTTTATTTTTCTGGGCTCCAAAATTACTTCAGATGGTGATTGCAGCCATGAAATTAAAAGATGCTTACTCCTTGGAAGGAAAGTTATGACCAACCTAGCAGCATATTAAAAAGCAAAGATATTACTTTGCCAATGAAGGTCTGTCAAGTCAAGGCTATGGTTTTTCCAGTGGTCATGTATGGATGTGAGAGTTGGACTATGAAGAAAGCTGAGCACCAAAGAATTGATGCTTTTGAGCTGTGGAGTTGGAGAAGACTCTTGCAAGTCCTTTCCACTACAAGGAGATTCAACCAGTCCATCCTAAAGGAGACCAGTCCTGGGTGTTCATTGGAAGGACTGTTGCTGAAACTCCAATACTTTGGCCACTTCATGTGAAGAGTTGATCATTGGAAAAGACCCTTATGCCTGGAGGGATTGGGAGCAGGAGGAGAAGGGGATGACAGAGGATGAGATGGCTGGATGGCATCACTGACTCGATGCACATGAGTTTGTGTGAACTCTGGGAGTTGGTGATGGACAGGGAGGCCTGGCATGCTGTGATTCATGGGGTCGCAAATAGTCGGACATGACTGAGTGACAGAACTGAACTGAGTATATAAATCCCAGCTGCTATACATCTTAAAAGAAGAAATTACTCAGTTGTCCATGTGAGAAGCTACACAACTGTAAATCAACACATCTGTTTTAGAAGATCTGCACTGTGAATGATTCTTTCAGATGAGAGAAATAGAAACCTAAAGTAAAAAGGGATAAAAAATAAAAGGTAATTTTTTGGCTCATATAACCAAAAATTTTAAGGACAGTCTGGGTTTCAGGGCTTAATGTTACAAGATGACATGTATGTCTAGCACTGCATTTTTTTACTTACATTGGCTTCATTTCAGAATAGTGGCCTTATATGTCACCACAACAAAGTCTTAACTTCTCATTCACTTCCAAGACCTGCTCTAGTTTACAAACTCAGAGCCTCTACAATGAGGCACAGGTAGAATCTCCTTAAGAAAGTTATATACTGTAAAATTTTATCCTAGTTTTCTGCAAAGGAACCTGCAGCTATTTATCAGAAAAGCCTATACATATACACTGGAGGAAGGAATGTAAGCCATTACTGGATACTAGTTAAAAATTATTTAATCCCAGAAGCACCAAATTTCACTTTGGAATGCTCTAGTTCTTTAGGAATGCTCCCTGAAAAAAAGCCAATAAGGAAAAATATCACATTCTTTGAGGAGTAGAAGAGATTAAAGCCACATGATAGATCTAAGAGATGAAATAGAGGAAAATAATAGAATAGGAAAGACTAGAGATCTCTTCAAGAAAATTGGATTTATCAAGGGAACATTTCATGCAAGGATGAGCAGGATAAAGGATAGAAACAATAAGGACCTATTAATAACAGAAGCAGAAGAGATTAAGTTACCAAAATACAAGGAGAACTACACACGAAATGTCTTAATGACTCAGATAACCACAAAGCTATGGTCACTCACCTACAGCTGGGCATTCTGGAGTGTGAGGTCGAGTGGGCCTTAGGAAGCATTACTACAAATAAAGTTAATGGGGGTGATGGAATTTCAGCTGAGCTATTTAAAATCCTAAAAGTTGATGGTGTTAAAGTGCTACATGTAATATGTCAGCAAATTTGGAAATCTCTGTAGTGGCCACCGTACTGGAAAAGGTCAGTTTTCATTCCAATCCCAAAGAAGGACAATGCCAAAGAAATTCAAACTTCTTTACAATTGCACTCATTCTACATCATGCTGGCAAGGTTATACTCAAGAGAACACCCAATGGCCAATGCTGGAACATTTTGAGCTAATAAATTAAATAAAATACTGTTAATATATAATCAAAATATATAAAATAATATGCATAATTCCATACTTATAGAAATAATTGATTGAATCCACAAGTAAGTAGGGGGAAAGAGACATATCTCTAGTGTAGAAGAATTCCAAATAATGTATGTACCTGTTCTATTCTCAAAAAGGTACAGTACAATTCCCACTCTTAACATGTGTGCTATACTGAGTAATTTCTTCCCAAAGAGTGTTAACATGGAAAGGGAAGATAAGTAGGGTGTAACCTTAAAGTAGAGAAACTTGGCAAACATTAATTCAGCTGGTGATCAAGGTTAAAATCAAAGGTGATAAGTCATGTGAACAATATGTATTATTGATATAAAGTGATGATAAAATGATAATGTAACTTTAGCTCTGTGGTCTTCTCCCAAGAACACATAAACCTCAGTATAATAATGAGAAAAACAGATAAACTCAAATTGAAGGACATTCTACAGAATATTCAATACCAGCTAGTACTCATCTAAACTCTCAAGGTTATTAACAAAAGAGAGAATCAAAGAGAGTATAAAATAAACTAAGAGTTGAAAAGAGAATAGAGATATGATAAATTTAATATTGTATCTTAGAAGACACTGGAAAAGCAAGAGGACATTAGGTCAAAAATAAGGAAATCTAAGTAAGATATGAACTTAAATAATGATGTATTGTTACATATTCATTAATTACAACATGAACCATATGAAAATTATGTTCTAATCAGGGAAGTTGTGTGTGTAATATAATGCAACTCTCTTCACTATTATCACAAATTTTCTGTAAATATAAGTATTTTATAAATATTAAAATTATTAATAAGCAGTGCACTGAAATTCTCTTCCATGAGAAACTTCATCTTAAACATTATATAAGAAAATCATCAACTCAAGTGTCTGTCAACAGAAATGAATGGATAAATCGATAGGATTGTGTGTGTGTACGCACATATATATATGCACACGATATACTATTACTGTGTGATAAAAATGCATTTGCAACAACATGGTTGGACCTAGAAGGTAGTATGCTTAGTGAAATAAGTCAGAGAATTCCAAATACTGTACTTTATTATTTATATGTGGAAACTTAAAAATAGTACAAATGAATAATGTGAAATAATACAAAAATACATAGCAAAACAGATTCACAGAGAATAAACCAGTTACCAGCAGGAAAAGAGAAGTAGAGAGGAGCAAGATAGGTAAAAGAGACTGAGGTACAAACTATTATAAAATAAACAAGCTACAAGGATACACCACACAGCACAGGACATATGGCCAATATCGTATAACTTTAAATGGTGTGTGGAAGAAGCACAAGCTGGAATCAAGATTGCTGGGAGAAATATCAAGAACCTCAGATATGCAGATGACACCACCCTTACGGCAGAAAGTGAAGAGGAACTAAAAAGGTTCCTGCTGAAATTGAAAGAGGAGAGTGAAAAAGTTGGCTTAAAGCTCAACATTCAGCAAATGAAGATCATGCCATCTGACCCCATCACTTCATGGGAAATAGATGGGCAAACTGTAGAAACAGTGTCAGACTTTATTTTTCTGGGCTGCAAAATCACTGCAGATGGTGACTGCAGCCATGAAATTAAAAGATGCTTACTCCTTGGAAGAAAAGTTATGACCAACCTAGATAGCATATTCAAAAGCAGAGACATTACTTTGCCAACCAAGCTCCGTCTAGGCAAGGCTATGGTTTTTCCAGTAGTCATGTATGGATGTGAGAGTTGGACTGTGAAGAGAGGTGAGTGCCGAAGAATTGATGCCTTTGAACTGTGGTGTTGGAGAAGACTCTTGAGAGTCCCTTGGACTGCAAGGAGATCCAACCAGTCCATCCTACAGGAGACCAGTCCTGGGTGTTCTTTGGAAGGAATGATGCTAAAGCTGAAGCTCCAGTACTTTGGCCACCTGATGTGAGAGTTGACTCATTGGAAAAGACCCTAATGCAGGGAGGGATTGGGGGCAGAAGAAGGGGATGACAGGATGAGATGGCTGGATGGCATCACCAACTCAATGGATATGAGTTTGAGTGTACTCAGGGAGTTGATGATGGACAGGGAGGCCTGGCATGCTGCAATTCATGAGGTTGCAAAGAGTCAGACACGACTGGGCAACTGAAGTGAACTGAACTGAATCTACAAAAAATTCTGAATTGTTATCTTGAAACCGAAATAATATTATAAATCAACTATATTTTAATGTATTAAAACTTAAGAAAATTGTCAGTAGCTTTTATGAATTGATCATAGAAGAGGGAAGTCTCTGACTGTGTTAATATCAGTGACTTCTAGACAACAAAATGAAATTTAATAATATTTAAAAAAAAACTGAATACCCTTTCTTCAGAGACCTTCTTCATGGAGGTATTAATGAAACAAATAAGAATTGAGCCTTAATATTTTTGTGCCTCTATTGTAAACTCTTAATATCTTTTCTCTTTATTATTTATGTTGTCTTCATCAGGTACTATCTAAAATTACACAAAATTTTTATTTAATGAACTGTTATCATTGACATTAGCCAGTAGTTAAAAAAGATTTGTCTCAGATTCTCCAGGAGGGATAGATCCATATTTATCTACAATCTATTTAAGTCAAAACACTGGAAAAATACTGCTGTTTAGCAAACTCAGGAGATCCCCCAGGGGAAATCTGAAATTGGTCCTCATACACAGAGGGCAAGGAAGGATTGAAGAAGCAGACCATTTCCAATTGGTAGGTAGCAGCTTTAATAAGCAAGGGAAATTACATATGCTTGTCTTAGGCAGCCACAAGATGAGTAGATCTCTATATTCAACCACCAGAATCTTAAGTTTATACAAAGCTCTTAACAGGGTTCAATAGAGTATAGAGTCCAGATGGTCCCAACACCACATTATTATTTCAAAGTTGCATCCTTGAAATAGTTCTAGCTATGGGAATGATTCTGAATCACTTTATTTTGTTGGACTCTTTGCAACCTGTGCCCCAAGGCCACTAGGCTCCTCTGACCATGGAATTTTCCAGGCAAGAACATTGGAGTGGCTTACTGTGTCTGCCTCCACGGGATCTTCCAGATGCAGGGATCTGTATCTGTGTCTCTCATGTCTCCTGCATTGGCAGGTGGATTCTTTACCACAGGTGCCACTTGTGAAGCCCATTTGAACTGTACATCAAGGCTGTTTATTATCACCTGGTTTACTTAACTTATATGCAGAGTAATCATGAGAAATGCTGGGCTGGATGAAGCACAAGCTGGAATTGAGATTGCCAGGAGAAATATCAATAACCTCAGATATGCAGATAATATCATGTTTATGGCAGAAAGTGAAGAGGAACTAAAGAGCCCCTTGATGAAGGTGAAAAAGGAGAGTGAAAAAACTGGCTTAAAATTCAACATTCAAAAAACTAAGATCATGGCATCTGCTCCCATCACTTCATGGCAAATAGATGGAAACAATGAAAACAGTGACAGACTTTATTTTCTTAAGCTCCAAAATCACTGCAGCCATGAAATTAAAAGAGGCTTGTTCCTTGGAAGAAAACTATGAAAAACCTAAACAGCATATTAAAAAGCCATGACATTACTTTGCCAACAAAGGTCCATAGAGTCAAAGCTATGGTTTTTCCAGCAGTCATGTACTGGTTTTTCCAGCTATGGTTTTTCCAGCAGATGTGAGAGTTGGACCATAAGGAAAGCTGAGTGCCAAAGAATTGATGCTTTTGAACTGTAGTGTTGGAGAAGACTCTTGAGAGTCCCTTGGACAGCAAGGAGATCAAGCCAATCAGTCCTAAAGGAAATCAATCCTGAATATTCATTGGAAGGACTGATGCAGAAGCTCCAATACTGTGACCACCTGATGCGAAGAGCTGACTCATTTGAAAAGACCTGATGCTGGGAAAGATTGAAGGCAGGAGCAGAAGGGGACAACAGAGGATGAGATGGTTGGATGACATCACCGACTCTATGGACATGGGTTTGGTAGACTCTGGGAGTTGGTGATGGACAGGGAGGCCTGGCGTGTTGCAGTCCATGGGGTTGCCAAGAGTCGGAAAAGACTGAGCAACTGAACTGAACCTGATGAGAAAAGTCAACTCATTGGAAAAGACTCTGATGGTGGAAAAGATTGAAGGCAGGAGGAGAAGGGGACAGCAGAGGACGAGATGGTTGGATGGTATCACCGACTGAATGGACATGAGTTTGAGCAAACTTTGGGAGATGGTGAAGGACAGGAATGTCTGGTGTGCTGAAGTCCATCAGATCACAAAAAGTCAGACACGACTGAGTGACTGAATAACAACAACATGGGAATGTTGAGCAGAATGGAGGTAAAGAATCTCCAGTTGCCTGGATCCTGCTTGGGGGTCAACCAGCAGTCATGTCGTCTTAATGACTTCCTCCAACAAATACTGTCTCAGTAGCATACCAGACATATTACTCCTGCAAAGGAGCATACAAAGAGAAGGAAGATCAGTGAGGAGAAAACTCATGATCCTGTTGCACAGAGAAGTGTGACCAAATAGCATACTGACCCCCAAAGTTGACTAAAATTTGCTGATGCAGTAGCATCTAAAAAAAAAAAAAAAGAATATGATGAGACCTGGAAGAAGTGTTAATGTTTTCTGAAGAAACAAATGAAGTTATGTAATATATGTATAGTGCTATGTATACATAGAATATAATTTATATTTATTAAAAAACAAAAGCCTATGCCATATCCTGAAGAGAAATTCTTTGGAATCAACCTAATCACATTCTACAAATCAGTATCATCCATATCTCTCCACTATCAATTAAGAGATTAAGTAAAACTAACTAGTCAAGATAGGACATTTTATATATCAAAAATGTTTGTTTCGTTTGCATTCAAAAATTCATTCAGCCTAAAGAAAATACCCTTAAGCATTTTGATTTTAGTGACTCATCAATTAATTTCTCCTAAAAAGTTTGAGAAAGGCGTATAAGTGGATTGATTCAAGTTAAAGCATTAGAATAAAATTCATTTTTAAATCAGACAAGTACCATTTGTTATAATAGTAAAATGAAAAAGTCTGAAGGAGTTATATTAAATCCAAGTGACTTATGAAGAAGAAAAAGCTTTACTACACCAATGTTACATCAAACTTGGTGTTTCAAAAGAAAGAAACCCAGAGATGTGTTTGATGAGTCTTTTTGTTCAAATTCAGAACTAATCATGTGTCTCATAAAGGAAGAATTATCAGCAAGATATTCAAAAGAAAGTATTGACTTGCTCACCTAAAGCTTTAAATCTCCTACCAGGAAATTTGAAAAGACTAAGTAAGGATTTTGTCTTTTGGTGAGATGAGGGAATAAAAACAACCTTAGAAAACCGAATACTTTCATTATGGATTACTGAAAAGACTTCTAAGTAAAAATTCTTGTTCTTCTTGTTCAAATGAAGAATAACTACAACTGCAAAGTGTTGTTTTATCTGAAGGCCACAAGTAAAAATAATATTACCAAAAATATGAGACTTAATTTTGCATTTATTTTAGAGAAAACTAATCTTCGTGCCCATACACATTTTCTGAGCATTACCATGAGTTATTTCCAAAAGAAAGAGTTCCTTAGTGAGGAAAATGTTGAAATTCTGTTTTCTTTCTCCCCTTTCTCTCTCTTTACCCTTCTTTCACTTCCCCTTCCAAGCCTCACATTTATTAGGAAACTGATGTTGTATTCTTCAGGATTTAGCCTGCTTGTAAATAAATGTTATCACAATTTATTTAACTCAGAGGAAAAAAATTCTATTGGATTAAATTCCAAATTATTGATGGAACAAAACAATGTGAGGTAATTTGAGGGCCACCAGCCCAAAGTTCTCTTTTACAGTCTAAAATTCTGACTTATAATACTTTGTTCTTAGAAACAGTTTCTAGAAGGCTGTTGTTAAAATATGAATATGCCACTTTACTATCACTTTTTCTATAATTATATATTGAGTGAGTTGGAGCCAGGAACTAGATGGGCACCAGACCAATCAGCTGGAATTTGTCTCCCATGGACAATACTCCAAGATGAAGACAATAGTAAGAGGGAGAACAAGCTGAGCTCTGCCCAGATAAGAGATAAAAGACCATATATATGTCATTCTCAAAGTCAAGGAGATCTCCCAGACTACACGTGAGTGGAAAGGCTCCCTGAAGGTCAAAAGAGAGGGGGCACCACCGCATAGTAGCTGGTGTCAATCTACAGATAGGCTTCTTCACTGGAATCCATCTCGGCTAAGATATGTACACTCACATACGGGTGGATCATGAGATACACCAAATACAGACTCAGAATCAGGGAAAGCAAGAAGTTGGCCAGAGGAAACCTGGAAGAAATGCCCCATATAAGTCATTCAACTACCATGAGAGCGCAATCCTTTAAGTCTGTCTGTGTGTGCCTATCACACATATCTTTTTTTTTCCCTTCTAATAAACACTTGACTTGTTTCACCAGTTACATCTTTGCAGGCCTTCATTTCTGAAAAGCTATATAGGCCAGGACCTTGTCATGGCCACTGGTCTAATGGCTAGAGTTCAGTCAGTGTTCTCACTCTATTAGTCTGACTTCAGTCTATGGCCAGGAATCTGTTTCAAGTTGCTGCAAGCCGAGGCGACCCAAGATCAATTCCTTTGGAAACTTTACTGGGATCACTAAAGTGTATTCTCCACTATGACGTGAGACATTCAGAATATGGGTCTTTTTCGGAAATTTTGGCTTGGATATAACAGCACCATGAAGAATTCCAGCAGTTTAGATGATACAAAAGGGAATCAAAGAATGAGGGAATTATTTTGAATTCCTGGGCCCAATTTCAACATGAGTAAGGTGGGGAGGTTCCGACCACACCAACAAACAATTCTCAGAAGTCCTGGTTTCAGATAAGTTCTTCCCTGGTGGCTCAGAGGTTAAAGCGTCTGCCTCCAATGCGGGAGACCCGGGTTCGATCCCTGGGTCGGGAAGATCCCCTGGAGAAGGAAATGGCAACCCACTCTAGTATTCTTGCTTGGAGAATCTCATGGACTGAGGAGCCTGGTGGGCGCAGTCCATGGGGTCACAAAGAGTTGGACACGACTGAGTGACTTTACTTATTTACTTACTTAACCAAATTTTAGGCAATAAATGCCTGGAGACAGCATCAGATCCCACAGGTTAAGGGTTCAGTCCTACGATACTAGCCCTCCCCCAACCCCACCACAACTTCAGACACCAGTCCTAAGCCTAAGTCGTTATCTGTATTCCTCAACAGCAGGCTATATATATGTGACATGGAGTATCTCCTGCCATGTCTATAAGCAAGGATGTCACAGTCATCAGTGACTATGTCCCTCCCGTGTGAGCAGGTAAGCCCTAAGGGAATTCAAGAAGGAGAAGAATACAGGCTATTAGGCAAACACTCTCTACAAACAAAGTAAAAATGCAGGATGCTGACCCAAGATAGCTGAGATGCATATGAAAGAAATGATTTCAGTAAGCCCAGACTCTTGCATCTTCCCATAAATAGAAGAGAACTAAATTACTTAACTTGAGATATTTGGTTTTCCTTAATTAACAGTAATCTTTGATGTTCAGATTATCTGCCCCCCTTTGTTGGAAACTTCTATACAACCTAACTCCATCCCCCATCTCCTCTGAATGGTTTCTTAAGGCTACTTGAGATGTTGCCTCCTAGGCTTGAAGTCCTAAGATTTCCCACTGAATAAAACAATTCTCAATTTTCAGGTTCTAACTATTTTTTTAGTCAACATATAAATCAGAAGTTCCCAAGATGCTCTCCTTGGGTTTGCTTTATTTTAAATAGTTTTAGATAGTTGTGAGAGCAATGGCAACCCACTCCAGTACTCTTGCCTGGAAAATACCATGGATGGAGGAGCCTGGTAAGCTGCAGTCCACGGGTCACTAAGAATTGGGCATGACTGAACAACTTCACTTTCACTTTTCACTTGCATGCATTGGAGAAGGAAATGGCAACCCACTCCGGTGTTCTTGCCTGGAGAATCCCAGGAACAGAGGAGCCTGGTGGGCTTGCTGTCTATAGGGTCACAGAGAGTCAGACATGACTGAGTGACTTAGCAGCAGCAGAGCAACTCACAGAACTCAGGAAACCTATTTACTCACTAGATTACCTGGTTATTGTAAAAGGCAATAATTCAGAAAAAGCCAGACAAAAGAGATGAGGCAAGGTATGGGGAAAGGGCTCAGAGCTTACATATTCTCTTCCTAACTCTCCATGTGCTCACCTACCAGGAAGCTCTCCAAACCCTTTGTTTGGGGGTTTTTAATGAGACTTCAGTACTCTGAAGTACTCTGAAAATCAACAATCTCAGATAAGCAAATGATACCATTCTAATGACAGAAAGCTAAGAGGAACTAAAGACCCTCTTGATGAGGGTGGAGAAGAGTGAAAGAGCTGAATTAAAATTGAATGTTATATAAACTAAGATTACGGCATCCAGCTCCATTACTTCATGGCAAATAGAAAGGGGAAAGGTGGAAGTAGTGACAGATTTCCCCTTTTGGGGCTCTAAAATCACTGAGGATGATGACTGCAGCCATGAAATTGGAAGACATCTGCTTCTTTGAAGGAAAGCTATGACAAACCTAGACAGTGTTTTGAAAAGCAGAGACACTGGACTGCAAAGAAGGCAGAACACCAAAGAACTGATGCATTCAAAACGTGGTGCTAGAGAAGACTCTTGAAAGTTCCTTGGACAGCAAGGAGATCAAACTAACCAATCTTTTTTTTTTTTAATTGGAGGCTAATTATTTTACAATATTGTAGTGGTTTTGCCATGCATTGACGTGAATCAGCCATGGGTGTACATGTTCCCCCATCCTGAAACCTCCTCCCACCTCCCTCCCCATCCCAACCCTCTGGGTCATCCCAGTGCAACAGCCCTGAGCGTGCTGTCTCATGCATCAAACCAGGACTGGTGATCTATTTCACATTTGGTAACAGACATGTTTCAGTGCTATTCTCTCAAACCATCCCACCCTTGCCTTCTCCCACAGAGTCTAAAAGTCTGTTTTTTACACCTGTGCCTCTTTTGCTGTCTCACATATAGGGTCATCATTAACATCTTCCAAACTCCATATATGTGTTATTATACTGTATTGGTGTTTTTATTTCTGACTTCACTCTGTATAATAGGGTCCAGTTTCATCCACCTTATTAGAACTGGTTCAAACGAATTCTTTTTAATGACTGAGTAGTGTTCCACTGTGTATATGTACCACAGCTTTCTTATCCATTCGTCTGCCGATGGACATCTAGGTCACTGCCATGTCCTAGCTACTGTAAACAGTGCTGTGATGAACATTGGGGTACACATGTCTTTTTCAATTCTGGTTTCCTTGGTGTGTATGCCCAGCAGTGGGATTGCTGGGTCGTATGGCAGTTCTATTTCCAGTTTTTGAGGAATCTCCACACTGTTCTCCATAGTGGCTGCACTAGTTTTCATTCCCACCAACAGCATAAGAGGATTCCCTTTTCTCTGTACCCTCTCCAGCATTTATTGTTTGTAGACTTTTGGATAGCAGCCATTCTGACCAGTGTGAGATGGTTACCTCATTGTGGTTTTGATTTGCATTTCTCTGATAATGAGAGATGTTGAACATCTTTTCATTTGTTTGTTAGCCATCTGTTTGTCTTCTTTGGAGGAATGTCTGTTTAATTCTTTGGCCCATTTTTTTGATTGGGTCATTTATTTTTCTGGAATTGAGCTACAGGAGCTGCTTGTATATTTTTGAGATTAGTTCTTTGTCAGTTGCTTCATCTGCTATTATTTTCTCCCATTCTGAAGGCTGTCTTTTTACTTTGCTTATAGTTTCCTTCACTGTGCAAAGGCTTTTAAGTTTAATTAGGTCTCATTTGTTTATTTTTGCTTTTATTTTCATTACTCTGGGAGGTGGGTCACAGAGGATCCTGCTGTGATTTGTCAGAGTATTTTGCCTATGTTTTCCTCTAGGAGGAGATCTTTAATCCATTTTTTTTAATTAATTTTTATTTTTTAGTTTGTTTTGCTTTACAATACTGTATTCGTTTTGCTATACATTGACATGAATCAGCCACGAGTGTACATGAACTCCCCATCCCGACCCCCACCCCCCCACTCC
>SJXQ01006627.1:27680-69638 GCA_006408695.1 Aepyceros melampus
TGAAAAATAAAAACCATATGATTATCTCAATAGATGCAGAGAAGGCCTTCGACAAAATTCAACATCCATTTATGATAAAAACTCTCCAGAAAGCAGGAATAGAAGGAACATACCTCAACATAATAAAAGCTATATATGACAAACCCACAGCAAACATTCTCCTCAATGGTGAAAAATTGAAAGCATTTCCCCTAAAGTCAGGAACAAGACAAGGGTGCCCACTTTCACCGCTACTATTCAACATAGTTCTGGAAGTTTTGGCCACAGCAATCAGAGCAGAAAAAGAAATAAAAGGAATCCTGATTGGAAAAGAAGTAAAACTCTCACTGTTTAATCCATTTTGAGTTTATTTCTGTGTATGGTGTTAGAAAGTGTTCTAGTTTCAGTCTTTTACAAGTGGTTGACCTGTTTTTCCAGTACCACTTGTTAAAAAGATTGTTTTTTCTCCAGCGTATATTCTTGCCTCCTTTGTCAAAGATAAGGTGTCCATAGGGACATGGATTTATCTCTGGGCTTTCTGTTTTGTTCCATTGATCTATATTTCTGTCTTTGTGCCTGTACCTTACTGTCTTAATGACTATAGCTTTGTAGTAGAGCCTGAAGTCAGGCAGGTTGATTCCTCCAGTTCCATTCTTCTTTCTCAAGATTGCTTTGGCTATTCAAGATTTTTTTGTATTTCCATACAAATGTGAAATTATTTGTTCTAGTTCCCTGAAAAATACCATTCATAGCCTGATAGGGATTGCATTGAATCTATAGATTGCTTTGGGTAGTATACCCATTTTCTCATATGTTGATTCTTCTGATCCATGAACATGGTTGTCTTTGATTTCTTTCACCAGTGTTTTATAGTTTTCAATATATAGGGCTTTTGTTTTTTTAGGCAGATTTATTCCTAAGTATTTTATTTTTTCACCACAATGGTGAATGGAATTGTTTCCTTAATTTTTCATTGTTAGTGGATAGAAATGGAAGGGATTGCTCTGTGTTAATTTTATATACTGAAACTTTACTATATTCATTGATTAACTCTAGTAATTTTCTGGTGGTGTCTTTAGGGTTTTCTAGTTAGAGGATCATGTCATCTTCAAACAATGAGTGTTTTACTTCTTCTTTTCAAATCTGAATTCCTTTTCTTTTCCTTTTCTGATTGCTGTGGCTAAAACTTCCGAAACTATGTTGAATAGTAGTGGTGAGAGTGGGCGCCCTTGTCTTGTTCCTGACTTTAGGGGAAATGCTTTCAGCTTTTCACCATTGAGGGTAATGTTTACTGTGGGTTTATCATATGTGGGTTTTATTATGTTGAGGTATGTTCCTGCTATGTCTGCTTTCTGTTTTTTGTTTGTTTGTTTCTTTGTTTTATCATAAACAGATGTTGAATTTTCTCAAAGGCTTTCTCTGCATCTATTGAGATAATCATATGATCTTTATCTTTCAATTTGTTAATATGGTGTATCACATTGATTGATTTGTGAATATTGAAGAATCCTTGCATCCCTGGGATAAAGCCCACTTGGTCATGATGTATGATCTTTTTAATAAGTTGTTGGATTCTGTTTGCTAGAATTTTGCTAAGGATTTGTACATCAGTGTTCATCAGTGATACTGGCCTGCAGTTTTCTTTTTTGTGTGTGTGGCATCTTTGTCTCGTTTGGTATTAGGGTGATGGTGGCCTCATAGAATGAGTTTGGAGGTTTACTTTCCTCTGCATTTTCTGGAAGAGTTTGAGTAGGATAGGTGTTAACACTTCTCTAAATGCTTGAAAGAATTCAGCTGTGAAGCCATCTGGCCCTGGGCTTTTGTTTCTTGGAGGACTTTTTATTACAGTTTCAATTTCCATGGTTGTGATGGGTCTGTTAAGATTTTCTAATTCTTCCTCATTCAGTTATAATCAGAAGATTATACTTTTCTAAGAATTTGTCCATTTCTTCCAATTTGTCCATTTTATTGGCATATAGTTGCTGATAGTAGTCTCTTATGATCCTTTGTATTTCTGTGTTGCCTGTTGTGATTTCTCCATTTTCATTTCTAATTTTGTTGATTTGATTCTTCTCCCTTTGTTTCTTGATGAGTATGGCTAATGGTTTGTCAATTTTATTTATCTTTTCAAAGAACCAGCTTTCAGTTCTGTTGATTTTTGCTATGGTCACTTTGTTGCTTTTTCATTTATTTCTGCCCTAATTTTTATGATTGTTTTCCTTCTGCTTTTTCTAGTTGCTTTAGGTGTAGAGTTAGGTTATTTGTCTGATTTTTTTCTCTTGTTTCTTGAGATAAGCCTGTATTGCTGTGACCCTTACCCTTAGCACTGCTTTTACTGAGTCCCATAGGTTTTGGGTTGTCATGTTTTCATTTTCATCCGTTTCTCTGCATATTTTTATTTCTTTTTTTATTTCTTCTGTGATTTGTTGCAAACCAGTCAATCTTAAGGGAGATAAACCCTGAATATTCACTTGAAGGACTGATGCTGAAGCTCCAGTATTTTGGTCATCTGATACAAACTGTCAGCTCATTGGAAAAGTCCCTGATGCTGGGAAAGACTGAGGGCAGAAAGAGAAGAGGGCATCAGAAGATGAGATGGCTGGATGGCATCACTGATGCAATGGACATGAATTTGGGCAAACTCCAAGAGATGGTGATGGACAGGGAAGCTTGGTGTGCTGCAGTCCTTGAGGTTGCAAAGAGCCTGACATGACTGGGCAACTGAACAAAAATAACAACAAGAGAACTCTGCAGATTGATTATATCCCTGGGCACTAGCAACTGAATTCAATCCCTAGCCCCACACCCAAAGGAGATGATATGAGGAACTGAAAATCTATTCCTTTAACTATATCCTCTAACTCAACATTCAAAAAATTATGATCATGTTATCCAGTCCCATTACTTCATGGCAAATAGATGGGGAAACAATGGAAACAGTGACAGACTTTATTTTCTTGGGCTCCAAAATCATTGCAGATGGTGACTGCAGCCATGAAATTAAAAGACACTTGCTCCTTGGGAGAAAAATTATGACCAACCTATACAGCATATTAAAAAGCAGAGACATTACTTTGCCAACAAAGGTCCATCTAGTCAAAGCTATGGTTTCTCCAATAGTCATGTATGGATGTGAAAGTTGGACTATAAAGAAGGCTGAGCACCGAAGAATTGATGCTTTTGAACTATGGTGCTGGAGAAGACTCTTGAGAGTCCTTTGGACTGCAAGGAGATCCAACCAGTCCATCCTAACGGAGATCAGTCCTAAGTGTTCATTGGAAGGACTGATGCTTAAGCTGAAGTACCAATACTTTGGCCACATGATGTAAAGAGCCAACTCATTAGAAAGACCCTGATGCTGGGAAATGTTGAAGGCAGGAGGAGAAGGGGATGACAGAGGATGAGATGGTTGGATGGTTCAAACTCAATGGACATGAGTCTGAGCAAGCTCTGGGAGATTGTGATGAACAGCAAAGTCTGGCTTCTGTAGTCCGACACAACTGAGCCATTGAACTAAACCACAGGGTTAGTTCTCCTAGCAACCAGCCCTCCTCACTTTTTGATGACCTAAGGGTTTTTTGAAATCACCTTAGTAACATAACAAAAGATACCTTTACTGCTCTTGTCACAGGAAATTACAAGTTAAGGAGTCAAGAGCCAGGAACCAGGGACAAAAACCAAGAGAATATATAAGAGAAACATATTTTAGTCAGCTGAATGACCAGGTATATATTTCTTATAAATCACAATATCACAGAGGTACTGAATAAATGAAAGCAGCTAAATTCTAAGAAACCTCAGTGGACACAGAAAACTTCAGAATCTCATCAGTTCCAAGACTTCTTGTTAAATTGTTTCTTAAGGAAAATAAAAACACACAGTAGAACCTCTTTTACTATGGATGACCAAATTTGGAGCTAAAACTAATGCCAAATGAAGTCATATACATAATAAATAACATGTTCTTGTCTTATCTGTCCTGACATCACAGAGTAAAAACTAAAAGAATTTTCACAAAACTTGAAGGGTAGGTGACTCAGCTGGTAATGAATCTGCCTGCAAAGCAGAAACCTCTAGGTCAGGAAGATCCCCTGGGAATGGAAATGGCCACTCACTCCAGTATTCTTGCCTGGAGAATTCCATGAACAGAGGAGCCTGGCTGGCTGCAATCCATAGAGTTGCAAATAGTCAGACACTGACTGAATGACTAACACACTGAAGGGTGGGTGGAAAATATGAAATTTATTTGCTGGATCTGAAAAAAATTAATAAAGAGAAATCTCATTTAAATATAGTTGAGAGACAGGGGCAGTGGGGAGGAGCTCTCATGCCCTGAAATGATAACAAAACCTAACAGGAAGAAGAAAGACTCTTCTTCTTTCCTGACAAGGACTCAGCCAATAAAAAGCCATGGACTCCTTATTTATTGATACTGTAGGTCCATCAACTTCATCTTCCCCTCTATAAAAATATTATCCTGTTGCCAAAACCAGAAACTTGAGAAAGCAAGCACCACACTCAGAGAGTTGGAGAACTCAGGTACTCAGGTTTATTATGCTGGGGGGCCCAGAGGAGTTAACACTCCAATCTCTGAGCCCTGAACAAAGGGGTTACAAAGATTTTTATACACGGACAGGCATGATTAACTGGGTTTGCAGGGGCTAAGGTGATTGCCAAGAACAGGCAGGACAAGGGTGAGTGAGAAAAGCTCCAGTTCCTAATATTTTGAATCCCCACTTTCTGAGACCTACATGATCTAGACTTTGCAAGGAGCAAGCTGGGTTACAGAGGCAGAAGAGCAGGAGGTTATGTAGATTTTTGATTTTTCCTCTTCACTCTTTCCCTTGGTGTGCTGAAACTTGCATGTGACTTGTCACGGTTATAGATCCCAAATTGCAATTCTCCGCTGATCCTGAATAAACCTGTCTTTGCTGTAGAAATATCTGTCAGTCTATTTACTTCAAGTGGGCAGATCCCTATGTCATCTCAAAAAATTAGACAGTTACCATTCACAGATCCTGTTCCTGAGCTATATCAGACACCCATGTGACCACCAGTTGTGGAGATGTCCTAAATGTGCACTAAAGTACTATGGTTGAAGAATGAATTGAGACCAACAAAACAGTCTATATCAAAGCTGAATTTATTAACCCTGTCAAAGAACTCACCATGCCAGAACAAATTCGGATAAATGAATACATGCTCTAAACACAGACTCAGTTTCCAACAAAGTCTGAAAAAAGGTTTATAAATTTTTGTCTCTCTTGTATGGATATAGAAAACCAAATACACCATTCTAAAATGGCAAGAGAAGAATCTTCAAAATATGGGTATGGATTACAATTTAGTTCCTTATCCTATTGGACTACTATACGGAGTCTGTTGTGCAGTTAATTTTAACATAAATAAGATATGGTAAAGCTGATGATAAAAAATAAAAGTGATAAGGCCTACAATTTTAATCTAATTTTAAATACACAGAAGCCTTATTGTGTCTGAGATACTATGTAATTTTAACAATAAAAGAGGCCAAGTCTCATAGAACTTATGACATTCCTATCAACAGTTCCCTAAAAATGTCCTTCCTGGGTCCCTAGAAATTGAGAGAATGAAGGTTTGTGTGACAATAAAACTTTTCTTCTTCCCTCCACAGCATACTAATAAAGTAATTATTCATATCCCATGCTTCCTGTTAGAACTTAGAAGTGTTTCTCTTTCCTTGGTGAGAGATACTTGAGGTGAAAAAAGATATATCATTAAAAAATTGTTTATTTTGCTGTCAGAAGTGGTTTAAGGTGTTGTTTTTGCTTTTTTTGCTCGCTACTAGCTCCACTCTGAGCATTTCACCATTATTTTCAGTTACCTTCTGACAAAATTGCCAGGCTATGAACGCTTCTCCTCCTCTAAGGCTTGCAGAGCTATAATTGCTCATACATTCAGAAAGATTTTTTCAATAGTTCTTTCTTATTTTTATCTTAATATGCATTTTTAGTTATTAATATCACATAATTGCTTTTCATCCTTACTAAAATTGCTTACACTAACATTTGGCTCAGGTAATGACTATTCATTTGTAAAGTTTTATGCATTATTTAGAAGAGTTGTGAAAAACAGAACTCATCCCCCATTCCTGCTTACTCTGACACTTGAGTATTTGAGTATAGATATTTTGCTATTGCTTTTGCCAAGCATTATTCCAAGCCTCAGTATCCAACCAATATCTAGCTAATATTATATACTGTCTTTTCATTTTTTCCTATAATAGGCTCCTCTCAAGTTTCCAAAACAAGCAACACTGTCAGAACCCTGCAGAAACCTCTCTGGTCAACATTTCCTTAGCAAAATGCCTCTTGGTTTTTCTATATTCAAGTTTTAAAAATGTATATGTTGGACATGGTATGATGAAATCAGTGCAGCCACAGCAAGAGATTAGAATGAGACTTGGTAAAGGTTTATGTTACTCACACATCTAGAAAGGGGGTTTTCTACATGCCACACAAGTTCAAAGGGAAGTCACTAGGGAGGTAGGAGGCAGAGGAATGAAGCAAAACCGGAGCTTAAGCCACAGCGTTTATTGGAATGTCCACAGAAAAAGCAAAACAGAGCACAGCAAATAGTCCATGACTGGCTAGTTTAAATAACGCCAGCAGGCTTTGGGATATAGTGGCAGTCTCTAGTTGCTGGGTACCTGGTCCTAGAATAATTTAGGTCCAGGGAAATATCAGGCTGCTGTGTGAGAACCAAATAAAGAGGCACTTGGGGGTACAAGCAGGATAGGCTGGTTTATACAGCTGACCCTTGAACAACATGGATCTAAATTGCATGGATCCACTTATACGTTGAGGAGGAAATGGCAACCCACTCCAGTATTCTTACTTAGAGGATCCTGTAAACAGAGGAGCCTGGTGGGCTGCTGTCCATAGGGTCACACAGAGTCAGACATGACTGGAGTGACTTAGCATGCATGCATGCCTTGGAGAAGGCAATGGCAACCCACTCCAGTATTCCTCCCTGGAGAACCCCAGGGACAGAGGAGCCTGGTGGGCTGCCATCTATGGGGTCACACAGAGTCAGACATGTCTGAAGTGACTTAAGAGCAGCAGCAGCACTTATATGTGTATTTTTTTCCCAGTAAATATAGTACATGTATTTTCATTTTACAGATCTTTAACTAAGCTTGGGGGAAAGTTTGTATTTGATTAGAGATCACAATATGTGGAATCAAAAAAAAAAAAAAAAAGCTAGGGTTTGAGACCTGATTTTATCTAAACCATTTTAGCTTCTTGCCCTGGGATAAGTCATTTATCAATTCCTTTGCTTTTGAGGCAGAGATTGCAGTACATAGATTTTCAATTGTGGGGGAAATCAATGCCTCTAACCCCTCTGTTTTTCAGGAGACAACTGTATATGAAAAGAATTTTTAGATGCAAGTTGTCATCATCATTGAGAATTGCCTTATTTTTCTGGGCTCCAAAATCACTGCAGATGGTGACTGCAGCTATGAAATTAAAAGATGCTTACTTCTTGGAAGAAAAGTTACAACCAACCTAGACAGCATATTCAAAAGCAGAGACATTACTTTGCCGACTAAGGTCCGTCTAGTCAAGGCTATGATTTTTCCAGTAGTCATGTATGGATGTGAGAGTTGGACTGTGAAGAAGGCTGAGCACGGAAGAATTGATGTTTTTGAACTGTGGTGTTAGAGAAGACTCTTGAGAGTCCCTTGGACTGCAAGGAGATCCAACCAGTCCATTCTGAAGGAGATCAGCCCTGGGATTTCTTTGGAAGGAATGATGCTAAAGCTGAAACTCCAGTCCTTTGGCCACCTTATGCGAAGAGTTGACTCATTGGAAAAGACTCTGAGCTGGGAGAGATTGGGGGCAGGAGGAGAAGGGGACGACAGAGGATGAGATGGCTGGATGGCATCACTGACTCAATGGGCGTGGGTCTGAGTGAACTCCGGGAGTTGGTGATGGACAGGGAGGCCTGGCGTGCTGTGATTCATGGGGTCGCAAAGAGTCGGACATGCCTGAGCGACTGAACTGAACTGAACTGGAAGGGTGAATCTCTCTTCAGCAAGAATTTTTTTTTAATATCAAAACATAATAAACAGAAAATTCTACATATTAATGCATATATACATACACACAAAACACAAGCCAAATTTCAAAGGAGGAATATATCTTTGAAAACATTTTTAGCCAGTGTTCATATTTGAAAAATTTGTAAATTTTTATCTCCCAATATTTTTCATTTTTATAAAGTGGGAAAATCTTGAATTGCATTTCATTTGAATTACTAAACTGTCAGAATCAGGTGAATACTGCTGCTGCTGCTGCTGCTAAGTCGTTTCAGTCTTGTCCAACTCTGTGTGACCCCATAGATGACAGCCCACCAGGCTCCCCTGTCCCTGAGAGTCTCCAGGCAAGAATAGTGGAGTGGGTTGTCATTTCCTTCTCCAATGCATGAAAGTGAAAGGTGAAACTGAAGTCACTCAGTCGTGTCTGACCCTCAGCGTCCCCATGGACTGCAGCCCACCAGGCTCCTCCATCCATGGGATTCTCCAGGCAAGAGTACTACAAAGTACCTTTAGTTATAAACTGTTTGGTGGTCAGAACATCATATTTTAAACTTCTACATTCTAATACAATAATGTGTTATAGACATTCCTGTATGTTTTAGTTACATTTTAAGAGGGTAACAGGCAGGACTCTTGCCTGGAGAATCCCATGGACGGAGGAGCCTGGTCGGCTGCAGTCCATGGGGTCGTGAAGAGTCGGACACAGCTGAGTGATTTCACTTTCACTTTTCACTTTCATGCATTGGAGAAGGAAATGGCAACCCACTCCAGTGTTCTTGCCTGGAGAATCCCAGGGATGGGGCTGCTGGTGGGCTGCCATCTGTGGGGTCACACAGAGTCGGATACTACTGAAGCGACTTAGCAGAACAGGCAGGAAGGCCAAGGGTCTCTAAATGGAGGAAATAGCCTGCAAGTGTCAGACATTTTGATCTCTCTTAAGCAGCAGAAAGAAACAAAATAGCGATATTTTTTTTCCTTCTCTACACAAATTTAAAAGGAGGTTTCTCTTAAAATACTGTGTTACCATAATGACACCGGGTTTCACCTGAAGTTAACTATTCTCAAACCTAGAGATAACCAATGCATTTCTCTTATGGAAATGTTTATCTTAAGCTAGTCTAATGTACTATTCATTTACCCCAAACTCTGTCTTCAAGTCGGTTCCGCCTCTTGGCTCAGAACCTACTTGATAAACCAGTATGTTATATTCAGATATTGTTCCCCTAGTCTACGTAAATGAAACTATTTGTATGGTGATCTGCCCTTCTTCAAGATTCAAGTTAATCATTTTATGGCCCAGGATGAACCATTTGGTGCCAAGATTATCCCAAAATGCATCTGATGGGTGAGGGGCCTCGTACCATTCTGAGTTTTAAGACATTCCTTTCTTTTATTAACAGACTGCTTGTGACTGTATAACATCCAGCTGAAGACTACCAGGGGGGTACTCTTTCTGCCCTCTTCTGATGCCTATGTCAGAAGCTTTCTCTATTTCCTTGATACTTTAATAAAACTTTATTACACAAAAGCTCTGAGTGATCAAGCCTCGTCTCTGGCCCCGTATTGAATTCTTCTCCTCTGGGGGCCAAGAATCCCGGCATCTTTGCATGATTCAACAACAACCTTTCAATTTTAGACAATTGTTGAGGTGTGGGTTTTTGTAAAATGCACTATTGTTTTTCTCACTTAAGAATAATGAGAACTCGGTTCTGGGTTAGTGTTTCTATGCAGAACAACTGATTTTAAGGAAGAGATTACTGACATTAAGTGGTGATAACTATATTTGTTGAAAACCATTTAGGTCTCAAGAGTATCAGTGTCATGAGTAAACTACAATGTGGGACAGTTACCTTCACACTCTCTTTATAACTATGAGTAATAATGCAAGTCATATTATTATCATTCTTACTTAAACTTGACAAGCAAAAAAAAAGTCTCTAATTTTCTTCTGTCAGTATCTATAGCTGTCATCTGTAGTTACTGTTATTATTCATTCACTTTAATTTTGGAAGAACTTCCTGATTTTTCTATGAAAAACTACCCTTCACCCTCTCAGTTTAGGGTATGGGAATATAGATTGACTACTTAATTTCACTAACCACAGTGATCAGTTCACAGCAAGAAAGGTGATCCAAGGGAGGGCAAAAAGAACTTTAGAAAGTATTTTTGCTTTACTCATTGGGAAAACTTCTAGCTGTCCTTTCCTTTTGATTGTCAAGGTAACAGGCTATAAGCACAATCTTTTTGAAGGCATTTTGCCACCACATAGAAGAGCTTTCATAAAAACACAAGAGAAAGAGTAAATTGAGCTCTAATGACATCGTCTCAGTCTGTGGATCCATGCATGCCTGAAGCCCAGACATCCTTCTGGATGATTTATATGAGTTTAAGATTTACTTTGCTATTTAGCATACTAGCAATAAGGGTACTGGCTCTTTCAGGCTATCTTTTGGGTAAATTAAAATGTTTATCAATTCTTCTTTGCCCGCTGACTATTTTTAGCACAACACAGAATTTTTAAACATCAGCTGCTAAAATAGTATTATAGAGTGTGCCATTTTATTGGATTTAATAAACACCAAAAAAGGGAAAAACAGTGACACCATCAACTGCCCTCTTTTTAAACTCCTATTTGTGGTTTGAAGGGAGGAAATCCTTCAAGAGCATATAGCATAATGATTAATAATGAGGCTTGGAAGCAAGAAATCTGGAATTCATTTGTTAGTTCTACAAACTAATAGTTATGTAGCCACAGGAAAGTTACTCAGTATATCAGTTTTCTCACTTATAAAGTTAGGGTAATATTTTACAGTATTTCTATAAAAATTAAATGATATATATATATATAGACTTAAAACTGTATCAAGCATATTGTGATTACTCAATAAATGCCAGTATCTGGGTATTATTTTTATCATAGTTATACATTATTATTATTTATTCAACTAAATATGTATATTATAATACAATGATAAGACAGAAGAGACAAAGAATATCTCCCCTCCTAAATCTCTAATAATTGGAACGATCTCCCTTGCATATTTATCTGCCTTCCAAAATCTTTTATCTATTAGAGCAGGCAAGTTTCTGATGGGTTCACTTATTTCAAGGTTCAGGTATTTATTGAACACTACTTATGTTCAAAGTTCTTCCTATAAACTAGGAACATAAGGGATAATAATTCAAATACAATCATTCCTCTCATGGAATGTACATTCTAAAAGTGGCACCAAAAAAATAAGAATCAAGTTTGTATAGGTTGAAAAAGTGTTGTTTGTTCAGTAGAAATGCAAATTATTTGAGAATATATTCTGGGGGACCTGCTCTAGGTCTGGAGAGTCAAAGAAGACTTTCTTTAAAAAGTGATTTTCAGTTAAATCCTTTACAAGGACAAGAAAAGGAACACACTAATATTGGAAGTAGCTTGTGTGAATGACTAGATTCGGGAAGGAGAATGGTGGCATGTTAGAAGAGTGAGAAGGAAATTCTATATAAAGCATGAACAACAAATGAAAGCATGGCAAAAGAGGAGATTGGAAAGGCAGGGAAATATAGTCATGCAGAAACTTAAAACAATATAAAAGAGCTTTTGATTTTTGTTATCATTTTCTTATCAATATAACGAAAGAAATTAGAATCTACTGAAGTATCATTTTTTAAAAATTAGAAAAACTTATTCTGGAAGATTGTATCTTAAAAGGAGAAAAGAAATTAATTTCTTTTTTTTTTTGTAAAATAGAAATAAAGATAAGTGAATGGATATGAGGCATATTTAGGAGGGGAAACAGAAGTGGATGGTTATATGATATATTTAGACATTAGAAGATACTAGCTTGGATAACTGATTTGTTGTAGGGACTGACAGAGGAGAAAAAGAGAATGTTTGGTGATGCCGACAGGTATCTGGATTTTTACAGCCAGCTGAATGATGTTAGCCTGCTCCAGTACTCTTGCCTAGAAAATCCCATGGATAGAGGAGCCTGGTAGGCTGCAGTCCATGGGGTCACTAAGAGTCGGACACGACTGAGCGACTTCACTTTCACTTTTCACTTTCACGCATTGGAGAAAGAAATGGCAACCCACTCCAGTGTTCTTGCCTGGAGAATCCCAGGGACGGGGGAGCCTGATGGGCTGCCATCTATGGTGTCACACAGAGTCAGACACAACTGAAGTGACTTAGCAAGCAAGCAAGCAAGAATGATGCTGACATTCAGTGAGATAGAAACACTGCATTAAAAGAAAGAATGCTTTTTCTGATGGCTCAATGGTACAGAATCCACCTGCCAATGCAGGAGACATGGGATTGATCCCTGATGCAGAAAGAGGCCATAGAGCAACTAAGCCCATACACCGCAACTACTGAGCCTGTACTCTAGTGCCCATGAGCCACAACTACTGAGGCCTTCATGCCCAAGAGCCTTATGTTCCACAAGAGAAGCCGCTGCAATGAGAAGTCTGCACACCACAAGAAGAGAGTGGCTCCCACTTGCCACAACTAGAGAAAAAGCCCATGCAGCAATGAAGACCCAACACAGCCAATAAAAGTATTTTTTAGAAAAAGGAAAACCTTTCCATTCTGTGAAGGCAGATAGATATAGCAAGGGAAAACTCATTCTGCAATTTCTAGAAGAAGACACACATGATAAGATTCTTTTCAGGATATCACAGGAAATTTTGAAAATAAACTACTGAAACTTTCATTCCAAGAACTTAAGAAAGAAGAGCAAATTAAAGATAAAAAAGTAAGAAGGAAAATCCTTTCATTAATAAATGATTCTGTTCTTAATCATTTAAGAACAGAAATCAAAGAAATCAAATACAGGTGTACAATTATAAAACTCAACAGATCTACTAGTAAATTTTTTGAAATGAAAAAGCAAATTTATAATCCCTTAAAAACAATCAAAGAAAATATGAATTTTAATAATAAAAATGATATATCATTTTTACATAGATTCAATCATAAAAAGGCAAAACATTTTGAACAAATGTTTAACAACAAATTCAATACTTCTGATGAAAGGAGAAATTCATAGTATTGTATCTGACACAAGAGTAACTAGAAGTTTTGAATAGTGCTATGTATGTTAAAAGAAATTAATACATAAATAGAAACTTTCTCAAAAGGAAACTCTAGGATCATTTGGCTTTTTTTGTTCATTTAGTTCATTTCATAAGATTAATATTATATTTATTCTGAATCTTAATAGCATATTATAAGAAAGGAAAATTACAGACCAATATCTCTCAGGAATATAGGTGCAAAAATTCTAAACACTATGTTTTTAAGAACTCAATTTTAAAAAAGAAAAAAATAACAGAATATGACCAAGTGGAACTTGGTCCATGAATGTTAGGTTAGCCTGAAAGATCAAAATCAGTCATTGTGGAATTTCAATGCTAAAGTAGAAAGGTGATTGAGAAGTAATATCTAGACAAATAGAACAATATACAAGAGAGTATGATGTCACAAAACTCAAAAATTAGAAGTGCTTTAAGAAGGAAAGCATGATCTTTATTATCCTCTCCTTTTCCATTGCTATCAGTCAAGTTTAGGTCAGTAGAAGTCATATACTGCTGCATAACAAACAACCACAAAAATCTGTGTTATATAACAGTATTTATTTTGGCCATTCATCCGCAAGTCAGTTGGTATTCTACTAAATTTAGTCTGGTCATACCTGGGCAAGTATAAACTAAGGTCAAGTCTGAGCTTGCTTCACATACCTCTCATTCTCCTTGAGAATGTTTTCCTCACATCATATCAGAGACACAAGAGGACAAATATGTGACTTCTCTTGTAGTCCTAGTTTTAGAATTGGCACGTTATCACTGATGACCTTTTTTCTTTGGCCAAAGAAAAACACATGACCAAGCCCAAAGTCAAGAGGTGATATACACTCCTGATGGAAGGACTACAAGGTCAAAAAGCAAAGGAGAGTTCCGTTGATGGAGGGTGGTGATGACTGCACAGCAATATGAAGGTATTTGTAACACCACTGAGTTGTATCCTCAAACAGGTCAAAATGTTGGATTTTGTGTTATATCTATTATACTGCACGCAGAAAAATAATCAACAGCAGGACATTTCCACATTTGCAACCGTTTAAACTTAAGAAAAAATGTTTTCTAGATGTTGAGTTCAGTGTGTCAGCAATGGGGCTTCCCTGGTGTTTCAGACTGTTAAGAATCTGCCTGCAGTGTGGGAGACCCAGGTTCAATCTCTGGGTTGGGAAGATCCCCTGGGGAAAGGAATTGTTACCCACTCCAGTATTCTTGCCTGGAGAATTCTATGGACAGAGGAGCCTGGTGGGCTATAGTCCATGGGGACGCAAAGAGTCGGACCCAACTGAGTGACTCACACTTCCACTTTCAACAAACTAAGACAAAACATTTGTAGATGTCAACTTCAGTGTGTCAGCTGTGTATTTAGCTTTGCAAAACTCCTTTGGGGACGGAGTACCTAAACATACAAGAGAAGCAATCAGTAGGTTTGACCATCGAGAACCTCGAGCCCAACTTCAGAGTGTTCCTGTTTGGATCCAAACCCAGTGCTTTGAAACTGGGAAGTAAACCACGTGTTTGAAAGTCTTCCAAGTTTTCATGCACCTCTTGTGTCAGCACACTCCTTTCATGTCATCACAGTACCTCTCTGTGTTTCTAGGAGACTTCAAGAGTCACCACAGTGTCTCTCTACATCTTCTGGGAATATCTATTCATCACCGTGGGGTTTCTAACATTGTCAATGTACCTCTCTGAGTTATTTTTCATCATCTTATATGCCTCTTACATCATCATGGTGCCTCTCACTTCAGCATGGTTAATTTTGAAAAGCAGTGCTACATCTTCTGGATCCCTCTGAGAATTTAATAAAAGCTTTGGGTTTGCTTTCTCAGAAAAGCACACAGAATGTTTCATCAAATTCTGGGTGACTTACGGCCCAGGTTGAGAACAGGCACACTGAATCAGGGGTCCTAAAGACCATCCAGGAGGTAGAAGGGGCTGAAGGAAGTTTGAACACTGTCTTGTGCTCCATATGCCTTGCCCAAGTCTGGAAGGCAGGGCCACATGGCAACTTTTGAGGGTCCTAGGCTTTTTTCCCTTTGTGGGCTCCATCCTCCATTTAAATTGGTATAAATATACTGCTACTGCTGCTAAGTCACTTCAGTCGTGTCCAACTCTGTGCAACCCCATAGACGGCAGCCCACCAGGCTTCCCCATCCCTGGGAGTCTCCAGGCAAGAACAATAGAGTGGGTTTCCATTTCCTTCTCCAATGCATGAAAGTGAAAAGTGAAAGTGAAGTCGTTCAGTCATGTCTGACTCTTAGCGACCCCATGGACTGCAGCCTACCAGGCTTCTCCACCCATGGGATTTTCCAGACAAGAGTACTGGAGTGGGGTGCCATTACCTTCTCTGATATAAATATAATCATCTATTAAAACTTTGTCTTCAACCTAAAAGAAAAAAAAAGCAAAAGGCATTGATAATGGATATTAGAGGGACAAGAAATTGGGCAAATAACTCAGTTTACTAAAGGCCCATTAACTAGGCTCCCATGTTAATGTTTTCTAATGTAAGACTACGAATTCAGGCTTTTAATCATATTGCCATTCTCCAAAAATCCCTAAAATGTCTCCAATATTCACAGATACATTTTGAAAGATTCATTGTACAGCAGTCACCATACAATGTGCTGCAATGGCCCATCACCCTAGATGTGGTTAATTGGATCAGTCATGGATCCTATCCCAAAGACAGCATATGGAAGAAATGCAGAGATCTTAGTCTGAGAGGTAGCCTCAGACTTATACTGGATAATGACTAATGAATCCAGCCAAAATTCATTCTCTGATGAGTTTGAATCTGAGATGGAAAGAAGGCATCATAGGTCATGAACACAGTAGATTATTGGAATTATCTTCAGACCCACTCTTAGTTAAAAAGTAACTCCTATTGCATCTGAGCTGCAATGAATGAAATTTTAGTTCTTCCTATGGCCTAGCCATGCTGCTAATGAGACTCTTTCCTGTCTGTCAGCCACATCTCTTAACCTACCTCTTGTCTTCAGTACAATATATCTCCAGTCTACCTTCTAATTTTTCAAAAATTTCTCTTCATGCAAATATTCCATTACGCACAAACACACTATGCTCTTAGTAAGCAATTTCTAAATTTTTAAGTATTAGGAACCTCAGCTTATAGTGAATCTTTAAAAGCTGCCTGAAATATATATATGTAAAATATAATGTGACTTTTAATTTATGAAATATTTATGGGAGTCTCTAAACTTTTAAAAAACCAAGACAAAATTCTATCAAACTCAAGAATCTATTACAGATTTCAGTATCATATGGAAAGTTAAACAGTGACAATCTTAAAGTTAATTAAATCTTTGAATTCTGTTAGTATATTAATAGCATACTCTGTGTGTGTGTATATGTGTGCGTGTGTGCTTCATCCAAGAGAATACATAAGAGAAACATATCTGGGGCTTCCCTAGTGGCTCGGATGGTAAAGAATATGCCCAGAATGCAGGAGACCCGGGTTTAATCCCTGAGTCAGGAAGATCCCCTGAAGAAGGGAATGGCAACCGACTCCAATACTCTTGCCTGGAGAACTCCATGGATGGAGGAGTCTGGCAGTTTACAGTCCATAGGGTTGCACAGAGTTGGACATCGCTGAAGCAACTAAGCAGCATTCTATATGAAAGGATATCTCCCAAACCTATCAGTGATTACTCTTAGAGATGAGAGAGACTTAAGAAAGTATTTCATTTTTCCCACATTTGTCAATGTCACGATTAAAAAAAAATTCTCTAGAATGTTTTAAAACATTCTAGAATACTAGAATTAATTAAAAATATCTCTTTACTGATCCACATGTTGGGTAGTCTCCCTGATACATAAGAAGTAATTGGGAAATATTGTCCCAGGCTTATCTTTACAGTGAACTTACCATGGAAGTCAGAAAGCAGAGAAAAGAAGATAGCAAGGAAAACAGTATGAATAAATCTAGGAAAATATAAAGATGTTAAGAAGAACCATTTCTCATTACTGTTTTTAAAGGTATTTTCTCTGATGAAGCTAAAAGTTAACTTTCCCATTGAGTAGGATCACACACTTAAGTCATACATCATTTTAAGAGGTCATGAACTAGTTTCACTTAAATCTGAGCATACAATGTATTCATCTTTAACATATATTTTAAAATGAACTTTAATAATTTTAATTTAAAATGTATTGTAGAAGACAAATTTGTACTAGAACAGTCAAAACTAAAATATTATGCTACTGACAGAGCATTAAAGAAAAGTATATCGTTCTGTGATTATAAAGTTAGCATACCTATCAAAAAGTCAACCCTTTTCTACTATAATTAAATGAGGCTCCTTTCATAAGTATCTACAGTAAATCAAACTGGCATGAAGAAGATTATGGTAGCAATGTATATGTGCAGAAACTTTAAAGATATACTACCCCTTGTATACTACCTCTTCTTCAGTGATCAATGCAAAGAAATAGAGGAAAACAATAGAAGGGGAAAGACTAGAGATTGCTTCAATAAAATTACTGATACCAAGAGAATATTTCATGCAAAGATGGGCTTGATAAACAACAGAAATGGTATGAACCTAACAGAAGTAAAAGATATTAAGAAGAGGTGGCAAGAATATATAGAATAACTATACAAGAAAGATCTTCATGACCCAGATAATCATGATGGTGTGATCACTCAGCTAGAGCCAGACATCCTGGAATGTGAAGTCAAGTGGGCCTTAGGAAACATCATTATGAACAAAGCTAGTGGAGGTGACGGAATTCCAGTTGAGCTATTTCAAATCCTGAAAGATGATGCTGTGAAAGTGCTGCACTCAATATGCCGGCAAATTTGGAAAACTCAGCAGTGGCCACAGGACTAGAAAAGGTCAGTTTTCATTCCAATTCCAAAGAAAGGCAATGCCACAGAATGTTAAAACTACTGCACAACTGCACTCATCTTCCAGCTAGCAAAGTAATGCTCAAAATTCTTCAAGTCAGGCTTCAACAGTACATGAACAGAGAAGTAGATGTTCAAGCTGGATATAGAAAAGGCAGAAGAACCAGAGATCAACTACCAACATCTGTTCGATCATAGAAAAATACAAGAGAATTCCAGAAAAACATCTACTTCTGCTTCATTGACTATGCTATAGCCTTTACTGTGTGGATCACAACAAACTGTGGAAAAATTTTCAATGGAAATATCAGACCATCTTATGGGCCTCTTGAGAAATCTTTATGCAGGTCAACAAGCAACAGTTATAACTGGACATGGAACAATGGCCTGGTTCCAAACTGAGAAAGGAGTACGCCACGGCTGTATATTGTCACCTTTCTTATTTAACTTATGTGCACAGTACATCATGTGAAATGCCAGACTGGATGAAGCACAAGCTGGAATCAAGATTGCTGGGAGAAATATCAGTAACCTCAGATATGAAGATGATATCACCCTTATGGCAGAAAGCAAAGAGGAACTAAAAAGCCTCTTGATGAAAGTGAAAGAGGAGAGTGAAAAAGCTAGCTTAAAACTCAACATTCAAAAAATGAAAATCATAGCATCCAGTCCCATTACTTCATGGCAGAGAGATGGGAAAACAATGGAAACACTGACAGATTTTATTTTCTTGGGCTCCAAAATCACTGCAGATGGTGACTGGAGCCAAGAAATTAAAAGACATTTGTTCCTTGGAAAGAAAGCTATGACCAACCTAGATGGCATATTAAAAAGCAGAGACTTTACTTTAGTCACAAAGGTTTGAGAGGGTGACAGGCAGGAAGGCCAGAGGTCTCCAAATGGAGGAAGTAGCCTGCAAGTGTCAGACATTTTTATCTCTCTTAAGCTCCAGGAGAAAACAAACTAGTGATATTTTTTTCCTTCTCTATACAAATTTAAAAGGAGGTTTCTCTTAAAATACTGAGTTGCCATGACACCTGGTTTCACCTGAAGTTAACTATTCTCAAACCTTGAGATAACCAATACATTTTTTGTGAAAATGCTTGTCTTAAGCTATGCTAATGTACTATGCATTTACCCCAAAATCTATGTTAAAGTCGGTTCTGCCTAATGGCTCAGAACCTACTTGACAAACCAGTATGTTATATTCAGATATTGTTGCCTAATCTATGTAAATGAAACTATTTGTATGGTGATCTGTCCTTCTACAAGATTCAAGTTAATCATTTTATGGCCCAGGATGAACCATTTGATGCCAAGATTATCCCAAAATGCATCTTATGGGTGAGGGGCCTGGTCCCGTTCTGAGTTTTAAGACATTCCTTTCTTTTATTAACAGACTGCTAGTGACTATATAACATCCAGATGAAGACTAGCAGGGGGCAATCTTTCTGCCCCCTCTGATGCCTATGTCAGAAGCTTTCTCTATCTCCATTATATTTTAATAAAACTTTATTACACAAAAGCTCTGAGAAATCAAGCCTCGTCTCTGGCCCTGGATTGAATTCTTCTCCTCTGGAGGCCAAGAATCCCAGCTGTCTTTTTTCATTCCACAACAACCTTTCTGGTTCGTCTAGTCAAAGCTATGGTTTTTCCAGTAGTCATGTATGGATGTGAGAGATGGACCATAAAGAAAACTGAGCACTGAAGAATTGATGTTTTTGAACTGTGGTGTTGAAGAAGGCTCTTGAGAGCCCCTTGGACTGCAAGGAGATCCAACCAGTCAATCCTAAAGAAATCAGTCCTGAATATTCATTGGAAGGACTAATGCTGAAACTGAAGCTTCAATACTTTGGCCACCTGATGTGAAGAACTGCTGCTGCTGCTGCTAAGTCACTTCAGTCGTGTCCGACCCTGTGCGACCCCATAGACGCCAACCCACCAGGCTCCCCTGTCCCTGGGATTCTCCAGGCAAGAACACTGGAGTGGGTTGCCATTTCCTTCTCCAAATGCATGAAAGCGAAAAGTCAAAGTGAAGTCGCTCAGTCGTGTCCGACTCTTAGCGACCCCATGGACTGCAGCCTACCAGGCTCCTCCGCCCATGGGATTTTCCAGGCAAGAGTGGAATGGGTTGCCATTGCCTTCTCCTTGTGAAGAACTGACTCATTGGAAAAGACCCTGATGCTGGGAAAGACTGAAGCCAAGAGGAGAAGGGGACAACAGAGGATGAGATGGTTGGATAGTATCACCAACTTGATGCACATGTGTTCAAGCAAGCTTTGGGAGATGCTAAGTCGCTTCAGTCGTGTCCGACTCTGTGCGACCCCATAGACGGCAGCCCACCAGGCTCCCCCGTCCCTGGGATTCTCCAGGCAAGAACACTGGAGTGGGTTGCCATTTCCTTCTCCAATGCATGAAAGAGAAGTAAAAGTGAAGTCGCTCAGTCGTGTCCGACTCTTAGCGACCCCATGGACTGCAGCCTACCAGGCTCCTCCGCCCATGGGATTTTCCAGGCAAGAGTGGAATGGGTTGCCATTGCCTTCTCCTTGTGAAGAACTGACTCATTGGAAAAGACCCTGATGCTGGGAAAGACTGAAGCCAAGAGGAGAAGGGGACAACAGAGGATGAGATGGTTGGATAGTATCACCAACTTGATGCACATGTGTTCAAGCAAGCTTTGGGAGTTGGTGATGGACAGGGAAGCCTGGTGTGCTGCAGTCCATGGGGTCACAAAGAGTTGGACACGACTGAGCGACTGAACTGAACTGAGCCCTTGTAAAGTTGACACTCAAAGTTTCATAGGACTTTATGAATAACTCGTTGGTTTTGTATTTATATATTTTTCCTTACACATATAACCTGCTTATTTAACTATTTCATTCATTTCACCTATTATTTTGACAATGATAATAAGATAGGCCTGTTTAGAGAAACAGCTTGTGAAAAGTTGAAATGGTCAGTGGATTCTTACATTTAACAATGGTATTTAAACTTCCATGACATATTCCAATCTTTACCATGAAAAAATCAGCAGCCCTGCCGGCTATATTGCAAGTCAAAGCAGTTATCAGTTGGTCTATCTTTATTTGTAAGTTGTGTTAAATAGAATGTTTTTCTAACTCAAGTATCCTTCACATCATTTCCTAATTTTTCTCCAAAATAATCCAAACCTCCTTTGTTTAGATCAAACTTCTTATCAGGGCATTTCAGGCTTTTCATAATCAGGCAAAAGACTTTCTTTCTAGACACAATTCACATCATTCCCGCCTATGAATCTTTTATTCTAGCTCTATTGAATTTCTTGCCATTATACAAAATATAGTGAAAATACCATGTATCCACCATTTTATGCTCTTACTGAGATTGCCTTTCTCTTTAGTGATTGTCAGTAATTACCTTCTAGCTCTTCTGTTTGATATTCAAGTATCCCATCCTGTGGGGAGTCTTCCTCAATTTCTGTCTTGCATAACTATCTGCCTAGGATTTCTACTGTGCGAATTACTAACTGTTGGGCTGTTATGTGTAGCTGTGCAGGTTGTGCACTGCACAAAATTACCCAGTGGAGAGGAGGACACCATACATACAAGCAGTACTCCTCCTGCTATGCCTTGTGTCCTAGCGTAAGGAGGCATCCTGCAGGAGAAAATAAAAAAGCACGAGGTGGCAAATGGGAGGGCGCCTCTTTGGTACTCCATAAAATGTCATTAGTTTTCTGAACCATCTACTAATGGGACTAGCTTTTCCTAGAGGGAGAGTCTGTTTTAATTTACACATCTTAGAAAAGGTGAGGGGTTCTCATTAGCACCAAGGTGTTACATAGTCTAGCTGAAAACCCTGCTGGCTGTTGCACCGCTTAGTTCCTATATGTACTTTTCCTCAGAGAAACATGACCTAAGAGCTGGATGCCTAATGATCTTTGAATAAGCAGTAACCTAGTAACTACCCTAAAGTCTGGCACAAAAAAACACTCAATAAGTGCTATAGATTCCATGAATTATTCCTTCGGAAGACAGAATCTGGGCAAAAAAACTGCATAAAATTTAAGATCCAGGAATAAAACCCCACAACTAGCATTCCCAGTGTATTTAATTTATCTGGTTATGATTTGAAGTAAGCCACCATTTTTTCCAAAGCATTGTATCAACTCATAGTAGGAGTCAGGATGTCTTTGCATTCAGAAAATACCTACTCCAAAATGGAATTGATTTGTTTAATTCCATCTACATAATTCATTGGGGCAAAACTTCCTTATTAGTTTCTTTACAGGGAAGACAAATGCCTCATTAATTTTAAGTATATCAGTCTGAGTATGCTATATACATCAAACAGAATAATGAATGACATTCTAAGGAACATAATACACTGCATACCAAAAGCAAATTGCCCATTATTCACCCAGAACAAATACCCACCTTTATTTGTACTTTATATGCTTCATGAGGAGAAATCCAATTAGATATTTAAGCCACCATTGGGGCTGGAGGATATTATGTGATGGAAAGACTACTATTCTATTATTAGCAGGAGTATCCTTTGGCCACCTCATGAAAAGAGTTGACTCATTGGAAAAGACTCTGATGCTGGGAGGGACTGGGAGCAGGAAGAGAAGGGGATGACAGAGGATGAGATGGTTGGATGGCATCACTGACTCGATGGAAGTGAGTTTCGGTGAACTCTGGGAGTTAGTGGTGGACAGGGAGGCCTGGCGTGCTGCGACTCATGGGATTGCAGAGTCGGACACAACTGAGCGACTGAACTGAACTGAATGAAAGTAAATATCTACCATGTGAAAATAATCCTTTCAGTCAGTTCAGTTCAGGTGCTCAGTCATGTCTGATTCTTTGTGACCCCTTGGAGTGCAGCACACCAGGCTTCCCAGTCCATCACCAACTCCCGAAGCTTACTCAAACTCATGTCCATTGAGCTGGTGATGCCATCCAACCATCTCATCCTCTCTCATCCCCTTCTCCTCCTGCCTTCATCTTTCCCAGCACTAGGGTCTTTTCCAATGAGTCAGCTCTTTGCATCAGGTGGCCAAAGTATTGGCCTTTAAATACCTCTTCAAATTTATTTAAAAATACTCCTTTACATTTAGAATGTTAACTAAGTCGTGTCTTTCCATCTAACTCCAAGTTTGAATCAACACTATCAATTAGCATAGAAATAAAAAATGTCATTCAGCTCGGTTTCACATGCTGCTCTTTTACTCAACTATTTTTAAAAACTGTCATTAAAGTATTGAATCAATAAAATTAACACTTTCATGTGTTTGTTAAATGAACTCAAAAGTTTGATAACTTTTTGACTACAGAAAGGAGCTACAGGAAAGGCTGCTCTGAAATGCAGACAAAGTTCTATTTCATAGCCCGTGTGGACCATTACAAACTTGTCTTAAAAGTATAAATTCTATACAAATGCAAAAGTTTGCAAAGCTGTTCTTTTCTTCAAAATCTTTCTATGACTTACCTGTCTTACATGGAATAATACTATGATCTACAAGGCTTGAAGACCACCCCATTCTACCTTCTTCTTGTTCACCAGCAACACAGGACGCAGGGAGCAGACTCCCGCTTCAGGGCTACCCTACACAGTGTCTTCAGCCTTGAGAGCTCTGCTCCCAGCTGTCATGATGACTCACTCCCCCACTTCACTCGTCTGTGTAAAAGTCTGCCTTTTAGAGCTATCTGCCCATCACTGCTCTCTTCTTACCCTTTCTTTAGGCCACTTATCACAGTCTGACAAGTGTTATATTAATTTATCATGTGATTCCATCAAATAGGATAATCCCCAAGGGCAGAGACTATTTGTTCTCTGCTGTATCCCATCATTATAAAGTGCTACCATGTAGTAGGAGCTCAATATTTTTTATTAGGTAAATGAAATAATATCACTGGACTATCAGATCTAGTTTCCACTAGAAACTAGAAGTTGTACAGAGAAATTTAGCATTAGTAAGATATTCTAGTATCACTAAAGAGATAAGAAAGATAACTGACAAAAAAAGAATAGAATATTTTGTCCTATCAAATCATGTATGAATTCAACCTAATCTTTTAGGTATAGTAATATAAGTACTATAATTTAGGGATTCATTTCCTCTTTAATATATTACTAATACTTTTAAATATAAATTTATGTAGAAGGCTTTACATACTTCCAACTGGACATTTTTGACAATACTTCAAAAGTTTTGTCCTTGTTCTTCATTTTATACACATGTCAAATGATGAAATAATTGTGTGACATAATGGCAATGAAAATGTTTTCTCCAGAGAAAACAAGAATGCATACTGTTCAGAAGTTGGACAGTACAATGTGTTTCGAAGCTCTGTCTTTGTCATTTGTGGTGTGCCACTGAGAAGAAGAGCAAATGTAAACATGCAACTTGTACACCAGAGATGCATTCGGCCTTATCTGCAACTCTCTATTTTCCCATCACTGGCTCCTTTGATTATATATGTCTGTATTAAGGGTATTTTAACATTAACTGCAATTACCTATTCACTTCAATACTTAGGATTCTTGAGAAGCAAGTTAAATGTTTAGGACATTTAAAAACAGAATTCATGAGGAATTTCCATGTATAAGCAAGTTCATACTGAATATATTTAAATCTGTGGGTTACAGCTGTGTTTATGAGGGAGAAAATTAAAGGACCCAATGATGTTAATGTATATTTCACTTTTCTACACTTTCAAACAAAACTATAGAAGTCACTAGGTTTATGGAAGTCATGGAATTCCAGCTGAATTATTTCAAATCCTAAAAGATGATGCTGTGAAATTACTCCACTCAACATTCTAGGAAGTTTGGAAAACTCAGGAGTGGCAACAGGAATGGAAAAGGTCAGCTTTCCTTCCAACCCGAAAGAAAGGCAACACCAAAAAATGTCCAAACTACTGTACAATTGCACTCATCTTCCATGCTAGCAAAGTAATGCTCAAAATTCTTCAAGCCAGGCTTCAACAGTATATGAGTAGAGAACTTCTAGATGTTCAGGCTAGATTTAGAAAAGGCAGAGGAACCAGATACCAAATTACCAACATCTGTTCGATCATAGAAAAGGCAAGAGAATTGCAGAAAAAAAAAACATCTATTTCTGCTTCATTGACTATGCTAAAGCCTTTACTGTGTGGATCACAACAAACTATGGAAAAATCTTCAAGAGATGGAAATACCAGACCACCTTACCTGCCTCCTGAGAAATCAGTATGCAGGTGAACAAGCAACAGTTATAACTGGACATGGAACTGGCTGGTTCCAAACTGAGAAAAGAATACACCAAGGCTGTATATTGTCACCCTGCTTATTTAACTTATATGCACAGTACATCATGCGAAATGCCAGACTGGATGAAGCACAAGCTAGAATCAAGATTGCTGGGAGAAATATCAGTAACCTCAGATATGAAGATGATACCACCTTTTGACAGAAAGCAAAGAGGAACTAAAGAGCCTCTTGATGAAAGTGAAAGAGGAGAGTGAAAAAGTTGGCTTAAAATTCAACATTCAAAAAATGAAGATCACAGCATCTGGTCCCATCACTTCATGGCAGAGAGATGGGAAAACAATGGAAACACTGACAGATTTTATTTTCTTGGGCTCCAAAATCACTGCAGATGGTGACTGCAGCCATGAAATTAAAAGACGTCTCCTTGGAAAGAAAGCTATGACCAACCTAGACAGCATATTAAAAAGCAGAGACATTATTTTGCCAACAAAGGTCTGTCTAGTCAAAGCTATGGTTTTTCCAACAGTCATGTATGGATGTGAGAGTTGGACCAAAAAGAAAGTTGAATGCCAAAGAATTGATGCTTTTGAACTGTGGTGCTGGACAAGACTCTTGAGAGGCCCTTGGACTGCCAGGAGATCCAATCAGTCAATCCTAAAGGAAATCAGTCCTGAATATTCATTGGAAGGACTGATGCTAAAGCTGAAGCTCCAATAATTTGGCCACCTGATGTGAAGAACTGACTCATCAGAAAAGACCCTGATGCTCGGTAAGATTGAAGCCAGGAGGGTAAGGGGACAACAGAGGGTGAAACTGCTAGATGGCATCACCAACTTGATCAACATGAGTTTGAGAAAGCTCCAGGAGTTGGTGATGGACAGAAAAGCCTGATGTGCTGCAGTCTATGGGGTTCCAAATAATTGGACACAACTGAGAGATTGAACTGAAACAAGCCATTGATATCATGTTTTGTCCAAGACTTATGTAGGTTGATGAAATGGGATTAGAATTGATATGCTGAATTTCTAAGAAGAAATTTTAAGAACATTTGCACAGTTCTATAATTAATATCTTCCATTTTATCTTAAACATGAGGTCAACAATGTCTCAGATCAATGCTATTTTAGTTTGCATACAAAATTGAAGATGATGTGTGGTACCCAGGCTTGGATCAGACCTTCAGCTGACCCAGAAGGCACATGAAGCATGAGAGAGAAAAAACCTTGATTGTCATAATCAACTGCCATGTCTGAGCTGTTTATTTCAGTAATGTAACAGAGTCTCATTAATTCAATAGCTATCCTAATATTAGTCTAAGAATAAGTAATTGTCTAAACAATGTATTGAAGAGTGAATGGAGAAGGCTTAATAGGAGCTGAGAATACACAAGTGCTCATGTCAGGAGCAGAACTGTAAGTTATCATGAGGCAAGTATTGATGATAGTGGATGAGGTTGAACTTAAGTAACTTCAATGAAAAATGTTTGCCCTGAAGCCAAAGAGAGAGTTCAGGATGTAAAGAGTCCTTAATTTTTATGATAGCACTGGAGTTTACAAGGCAGCAGCAAAGTGGTCTAGATGAAGGCAAAGTCTTATAGTCGGTCTTCTAGGAAGTAGTGATAGTTATCTCTCTTAAAGGAAGTACTGGGAAGTTACATGCAAGAAGAATACAATGATCAAGATGGATATCAATTAATGAAAAATTTGCTGTTGTTCAGTCACTCAATGTGTCTGATTCTTTGTCCATGGGGTTTTCCAGGCAAGAATACTGAAGTGGATTGCCATTTCTTTCTCCAGGGTCTCTCCAACCCAGGGATCAAACCCATATCTCATGCAAGGCTCCTGCACTGCAGGTAGATTCTGTAACCAAAATTTTTATGATAGCACTGGAGTTTACAAGGCAGCAGCAAAGTGGTCTAGATGAAGGCAAGGTCTTATAGTCGGTCTTCTAGGAAGTAGTGATAGTTATCTCTCTTAAAGGAAGTACTAGGAAGCTACATGCAAGAAGAATACAATGATCAAGATGGATATCAATTAACGAAAAATTTGCTGTTGTTCAGTCACTCAATGTGTCTGATTCTTTGTCCATGGGGTTTTCCAGGCAAGAACACTGAAGTGGATTGCCATTTCTTTCTCCAGGGTCTCTCCAACCCAGGGATCAAACCCATATCTCATGCAAGGCTCCTGCACTGCAGGAAGATTCTGTAACCACTGAGCCACCAGGGATGATGCTACTCAGCCATTTTTTCCACATAAGACCACACTTGTAATCAACTGAACATACAGTTTCTATCCTTAACCGCCCCAGTAAAAGAACAAAAGGCATTTTTTTAAACTTCTAGATGGCACATGCTTTCATTGTAGCAATGAAAAAGTTGGGTTTCGGAGAGACAGGAATGAGAGATCGAACTGCCAACATTTGTGGGATCATGGAGAAGGCAAGGGAGTTCCAGGAAAACAATTGCTTCTGGTTCATTGAGTACACTAAAGCCTTTGTGTAGATCACAACAAACTGTGGAAAACTCTTAAAGAGATGGGAATACCAGTCCACCTTACTTGCCTCCTGAGAAACTTGTATGAAGGTCAAGAACAACAGTTAGAACAGGACATGGAAAACTGGACTGGTTCAAAACTGGGAAAGGAATACATCAAGGCTGTATATTGGCACATTGCTTATTTAACTTCTTTGCAGAGTACATCATGCAAAATGCTGGGCTGGATCAATCACATGGTAAAATCAAGATCCCCAGGAGAAATATCAGCAACCTTAGATATGCAGATGATACCACCCTAATGGAAGAAAGTAAAGAGGAACTGAAGAGCCTCTTAAATGAAGGTGAAAGAGGGGAGTGAAAAAGCTGGCTTGAAACTCAACATTCAAAAACCAAAGATCATGGCATCTGGTCCCATTACCTCATGGCAAATAGAAGGGGGAAAATTGTAAACAGTGACAGATTTTATTTTCTTGGGCTCCAAATCACTGTGGACAGTGACTGGAGCCATTAAATTAAAAGATGCTTGCTTCTTGTAAGAAAGTATGACAAACCTAGACAAAGTATTCAAAAGCAGAGACATCACTTTACCAACAAAGTCCAAATAGTCAAAGCTATGGCTTTTCCAGTAAACATGTATGGACGTTAGAGTTAGGCCATAAAGAAGGGTGAGTGCCAAAGAACTGATGCTTTTGAATTGTGGTGCTGGAGAAGACTCCTGACAGTCCCTTGGACTGCAAGGAGATCAAATCTGTACTCCTAAAGGAACTCAACCCTGAATATTGATTTAAAGGACTGTGGCTTAAGCTCCAGTACTTTGGCCATCTGATGCAAAGAGCTGACTCACTAGAAAAGACCTGATGCTGGGAAAGATTGAAAGCAAAAAGAAGAAGGGGTGGCAGAGGGTGAAATGGTTAGAGAGCATCACTGATTCAGGGGACATGAATTTAAGGAAACTCCAGGAGATAGTGAAGGACAGAGGAGTGAGCCTGGCATGCTGCAGTCCATGGGTCACGAAGAGTTGAGCACAAATTAGCAACCAAACAACAACAAAACAAATGAGAGGTTGTCATAGAGAATGAATGGATATAAAATACAAGAATATCAAAGACTCAGTGGACATGAGTTTGAGCAAACTGGGAGACTGTGAAGGACAGGGAAGCCTGGCATACTGCAGTACATGGGATCTCAAAGAGTAGGACATGACTTAGCGACTAAACAACAGCAATAGGCTTTTAGGGAAAGCTCTCTCTTCCTTTTACTACTTCTGTGTAGTAGCTGCAAACAGTTATCCAAAATAGAATAAAGACATATGTTTATTTCTGAAAATTCAGAAAAGGTGTATTACATACAACTTTGCTCAGAAGACTACCTGAAGATGGTGCCTTAAAAAGAAATAGAAACTGGGCAAGATGAGGAAGAGATGACCAAGAGAATGAGGCAAAGGGAAGAACATGGAACAAAAGTATACCTGGTAAAACACTGCACTACAGTCCTCTCTAACCAGCACCTCTGGCTGTAACAGTGCACTTTCACACAGCCACTGCCTGATTGCAGCACACAATATTGATTTGTTGCAGAAAAATCATTTATGAATTGCTGAAACATCAGCATTATTTTCTTAGTCACCAGTCATATATGTGTTAATTGGCATGACAAGAAACGAGCTGTAGCTGAACAGACTGCATACAGAATTCTTATCTGTGTGTGCTATTTGGATTAGTAAGTAGTAATACTAAGTAAAGTCACTCAGTCGTGTCCGACTCTTTGTGACCCCGTGGACTGCAGCCCACCAGGCTCCTCACTCCATGGGATTCTCTATTTGGATTAAGGCAGCATATTGTAAAATAACTATACTTGCTTTTTTCTCCTTCAACAATATGTTCTTGAGATTTCTCCACAGTCAAAAGTAAAGATGTAATCCATTTCTTTCAACCACTGCACCGTATTCCATCATGAGTTGTTCTGAAAGTCTCTCTTTTAAGAAATGAGTTTGTAAGACATGAGCTNGATTCTCTATTTGGATAAGGCAGCATATTGTAAAATAACTATACTTGCTTTTTTCTCCTTCAACAATATGTTCTTGAGATTTCTCCACAGTCAAAAGTAAAGATGTAATCCATTTCTTTCAACCACTGCACCGTATTCCATCATGAGTTGTTCTGAAAGTCTCTCTTTTAAGAAATGAGTTTGTAAGACATGAGCTTTATATTAACTGATTATTTAAACATATATCAAATCATTTCTGATAGCTTGTGCTTTCTATTATACTTTTTATTCTTTTTCTCCTTTCTTAAGTTTTTCTGTTTATCCTCTAATAGTTAAAATAATATTCATAGCTAATTTCTCTTTCCCATTAGCTCCTACTTAATAATATAATTCTCTTTAAATGCTGTGTAAGCTATATCTCAAATTAATTATCTCTGCTCCCTACCCAAATAAGACAAGGACGTTAAAAGTTTATAGAATTTAACTTTTCCCTGACTTCTCCTGCACACTTATTATACTTTACTGTTAACCAGAATTCTATCCTCATCTCAGTTTGTTTATGTTTTACTGCCTTTACTCCTATAGCAAATATTTAGGCTTGACATTTATTTTATTACTTCATTTGTATACTGTTATTCCATTCATTTTATGCCCAGCTTTTTTTTTCTTGGTTCATTTTTTTATACCGCAGTAAATCTTCCAATAGTTTTCCTGAGATAGTCTATGAGAAATAAATTCTTAGTTTTTGCATATTTTTATTTTACTGTCACTCCTGAACGGATGGAGTTTAATTGGGAACTGAATTTTAGGTTGACAGTCATCTTCCTTCAGCTCTTTGTTTTCATGCGTGCATTTTGGTGGATGAGAAGACTTCTGTCGATGGATTCTTCCTTCCTTTATAAGTAGTCTTAATATTCTCTTTAAGACACAGATGTATAGAACAGTCTTTTGGACTCTGTGGGAGAGGGAGAGGGTGGGATGATTTGGGAGAGTGGCAGTGTAACATGTATGATATCATAAGTGAAACGAATCGCCAGTCCAGGTTTGATGCAGGATGCAGGATGCTAGGGACTGATGCCCGGGGACAATCCAGAGAGAAGGTGTGGGGCAGGAGTGGGGAGGTGGGGGTCGGGATTGGGAGTTCATGTACACTCGTGGCTGATTCATGTCGATGTGTAGCTAAATGAATATAGTATTGTAAAGCAAAACAAACTAAAAAATAAAAATTAATTTAAAAAAAAGAGAAAAAAAATATTCTCTTTAAGATTTTCTCATTGTCAGTGATGTAATATTGGAAAAGGAAATGGCAACCCAGTCCAGTATTCTTCCTGAGAGAAACCCGAGGACAGAGGAGCCTGGTGGGCTGCTGTCCATAGGGTCACACAGAGTCAGACACGACTAAAACGACTTAGCATGTGTGCATGCATTGAAGAAGGAAATGGCAACCCACTCCAGTGTTCTTGCCTGGAGAATCCCAGGGACGGGGGAGCCTGGTGAGTTGTCGTCTATGGGGTCACACAGAGTCGGACACGACTGAAGTGACTTATAAGCAGCAGCAGCAGCAGCATAAAGGTAATTATTCTTTTCTCAATGTGCTCTTTTTAATTTATCCTGATTTCACTGAACATTTTTAATTTGAAGAGTTATATTAGTTTCTGGAAATAATAAATTATCTATTTCTTTTTTCTAAAATGTATTGCTTTATATATATTATATTATTGTTTAGTTACTAAATTGTTTCTGACTCTGCAACCCCATGGACTATAGCCCAACAGGCTCCTCTGTCCATGAGATTTTCCAGGCAAGAATATTGGAGTGAGTTGCCATTTCCTTCTCTAATATAAATGTTACTTATTAAATATATATTGTAGTTTATCAGTCTGTATTCTGTTTAAATTCTCTTTCATGTTTTGTATTTCATTATGCTGTTTTTTAGTAGTTTGCCTTATTGTATTATTAAATATACCACTTTGACTAAGGAGAATTTGCCATTCATATTGCCTATTGACCTCACTTCACAGAAGAGTTTTGTTTTTGTTTTTGTTTTTTTTTAAAGACATATAATTCACTCTTTCACACCTCTGTCTGTCCTTTTTGACTTTTATTATTTTTGCAGGACATTTTATCTCTAAACATTAAGGCTTTTTTCATATAGTGTCACTGTTGGATTTCTGCAAGATTTAATTATTCTTTTTAGTTTCTCTGTAGGCCTTCATATAATGGTTTGTTTTCTGGTATGCTTTTCATTTTGTTGTTAAAATCCTCATCAGATATGCACTTGACCATGCAAGTTTTTCCCACGTTGTGGTTCACATATGCCTAGGTCCATCTCTCCAGGTGGAACTGGCAATGATATATTAGGTGGTAATTCTGTGCAAGCATAGGCCAAGCTCTCAGTTCTTGATTGTTGTCTTTATTTCATCCCCAAATCTCAGAATATAATGCAAACCACCTGCTTTAAACTTATCTCTGACCAAGGTTTGAGGTTCTTTCAATTCTTGAGTCAAATCTTAATTTCCTATGGACCATGTAACCACTAAGTATTTGAAACTATGTATTTTCTCTCTTTTTCTGTCCTATGGAGATGTTTCTCTTGTTTTTGAGCACATGTATGTACAGTGTGTGTATATATACCTTTCAGTGCATTCAGAACAGAGAAAGGGAAAATAAGGTTTTATTTACCAAGTGAAACTTATTTATTGATTTTTAACATTTTAATTTATGAACTTCATCTTACCTCCTGGCACTCCCTATCAACTTCACTATTCTTTATCCCCCTACTCCCAGCACTTGTCACCATCTGACATATAAGCCCTTTGAAATATTTGATTTATTCTTTACTATGTGTATATTTTATTTTGATAAAAATTAAAGCAATTCTGTTAGATATAATAAAGATGAAAAGTGAAAGTTGAAGTGTTAGTCATTCGGGCATGTATGACTCTTTGTGACCCCATGGACTGTAGCCCACCAGGCTCTTCTGTCCATGAAATTTTCCAGGCAAGAATACTGGAGTGGGTAGCCATTCCCTTCTCCAGGGGATCTTCCTGACCCAGGGATCAAACCCAGGTCTCCCACATTACAGGCAGATTCTTTACTGTCTGAGCCACCAGGAAAGCCAAATAAGATAAAGAGTAATAAATAGTAGAAAAAATGAAATGGAAAATAAAGAGAAAGAAACAGTTTGGAACATTTTGGTTTTTCATCTTTCTTGACTTTTTTTCATATTTCATTTAAGAATTTGTACATTTCAATTTGTAATATGCAAGGTTAGCCTAATTATGATGAAGACTGTATATTAGTCAAGCAATCAAAGAAGTATTGTTTGCTCTTATAAAAAAGAAAGGAAATGCTTGGAAATGGGAATGACTAAACATTTATAAAGCCTTAAGAACATCATTATATCTTATACCTCAGCAGGCCAGAAACAAAACAGTATTATTGATTTTTTTTTCCTTAACAGAAACCAAGGAACAATTTCTTGCCTTAGAATAAATAGATTCATTCCTAATAGAATCAAGGATCAATATTTGTGTACATTTTCTTGATGAGGTAACTGTTCTTTATTTTCTCAAGTCTCATGAACTTAGAGCAATGGCTATGAAGTTGCTGAGCAGAGAAACAGAGGGAGTTGGCTAAAAGGGGCTTTAGAGACACAGAGATAATACACCTGTGATGCCTGCTTCTCTGATTCCTATAAATCATCTTAGAGAAGGGAGTGATGTAGGGGCAACAAACAGATCAGTGTTAAAATCTATTGATTGACAGTGATCAATCCATTGGAAAGATCTGTTCCTGAACATTCTGATTGTACTCTCTCTGATTTATCTAAATACTGAGGTGATAGGCATGCACTGAAATCATCATTATAGCTTATTTCATTGTTTAAAGCGTTAGAGGAATCATGAATATTTAATGACACTAGAGGGAAAAAAATAAGCTTTAAAATAAACCTCAAAATTGCCAATGAAAATGCTTAGATGGCAAACAACGCAGGTTCCAAGGTGAAAAGTTTTATTGAATAAATGCAGAGACAGCTGTTTTCAGAAAATCATATTTCCCCCAGTCCCGAGTGAGACATGTTCTTGCACATCACAACATTAATAGTCACATTGTGTTACTTGATTTAGTGGAACATAATGCAGTGTGACTAATACAACCCGATGGTACAGATTCATGAAAGAGAAAAATCCATCACCTAGGAAATGTGAAACCACGATGCACTTTTCTGAAAACAAAGGTTAAGTAAATCAAAGTTTTCTGATGAAAGAAAAGTCATGCAAAAGAGAGTTTTATTCCAAAACACATTTCAATCCACCTTTGTGTTGATCCCTAGGCACGTTAGAGAGGGGAATAGGAATCAAACATGAAAAGCCCTTAAGCTGTTTGAACTTAGCAGTGCTTAGTGATTCTGCAATATTTTCCTCTGTAGTACCAATCTTCTGAAGCAATAGCCTCTTCATCAATCTTCCCATGCATTGCCCAGGTGACTATTGCATGAGCCCAGTTGACAACCTAATGTCCTTTCTTTTTCAACATCTCTAAAAATGTACTTGGGATACTAAAGAAATAATATACAATGACTTTTTAAAGTCTATCTTTCATACTCAATATTAAGGAGGTAAATATTATTGAGGAAAGAGGTTATGATAGGCCTGTGGGGTTTTTTTGGTCGTGCTTACCCATCTGTATTCTTTCCTTGTCAGAAACATGTATGGACTTTTATCTATCTGACAATAAATGCATCACACAGGTAACAGGAAACAAAGATTTGATTTCTCTATTAATATTTTGAAATAGGGATTTTTCACCAAATGTCAAAAAATTAAAGGGGAGAAAAGTCTTACAGGGGTATTTGGACTACACAGCCAACTTCAAAGTCATTATATTCAAGTAAACTGATATGATAGATGATTTTAATATTATTATTTCAGGTATTTCCCAATCAATGTCTATTCTCCATCTTAATCTCACAACACCAACTTAGAGAATATTTTAAAATCTAAGTGTTAAATAAATTTCTGAAGCTCTTTATATTTTCCTCACTAGACTGAATGCTCCAGGAGTCTCCTCACAATTATTGAGCATTTACTTCTTTCCAGTTACTTTGTGTATACATTATGCTATTTGACATGGCAACACTGAAAAGGTATGTGTTGTTATTTCCACTTACCAGATGAAAAAGTTAAGGCAAAGAGAGGTGAAGTGAGTTGGCCTCCTAATATATCTAGTAAATGGTACAGTTTTTCTTTTAATACAAGTTTGTCTGAATTTAAACATATACCTTTGCATCATCTATAGAATAGAGTGTTTGTAACATTAGATGTTTTCAATAAACACTCAGAATTATGAACTCTAAAAGTTGAAGATCAAAGCCCTCATTACCAATTCCAAACAAGCTATCTATGCAACATTTCAACAACTGGCTATCCAATCGCCATGGAGAACTTCATTGTTAGAATCTCATTTATTTAAGGTTCTCTGAATAGACATTGGTGGACAAAGCCTATCAGTGGACATTGTTCTAACCACTAAAAACTTATTAGAACTGACAAGAACTAAACCTCTCCAGAAAAGCTCAGTGACATTTTGTGTATTCAGCTCAATGCAGTCACTGAGAATAAAACGATTTAAACAAGCACCACCCATAGTAGACTGTTATAGTGGTGCTTTCTAATGAACCAGCTTTCCAGTATTCATGTTCTTGTAAGAAGGCTGAGCACCGAAGAATTGATGCTTTTGAACTGTGGTGTTGGAGAAGACTCTTGAGAGTCCCTTGGACTGCAAGGAGATCCAACCAGTCCATTCTGAAGGAGATCAACCCTGGGATTTCTTTGGAGGGAATGATGCTGAAGCTGAAACTCCAGTACTTTGGCCACCTCATGTGAAGAGTTGACTCATTGGAAAAGACTCTGATGCTGGGAGGGATTGAGGGCAGGAGGAGAAAGGGACGACCGAGGATGAGATGGCTGGATGGCATCACGGACTCAATGGATGTGAGTCTGAGTGAACTACAGGAGTTGGTGATGGACAGGGAGGCCTGGCGTGCTGTGATTCATGGAGTCGCAAAGAGTCAGACACGACTGAGCGACTGAACTGAACTGAACTGATAGACTCTTTCCACATGAAGTTTGGGCTTTGTCAAGCGACATGCTTTGGCCAAAGGGTTATTGGCAAGGGAGATGTAAGCAAAGGCTTAGTTAAACCTTTGCACATTGGGCCTTATTCTCTTAAAAACTAATAGACAGAGTGTGAAGAAATTGAACTCACAGCTGAGTGATGTCAGGTTACATACCAAGAGACTTTGAACGATAAGACGCTGTCCTGGAGCTGTACCACATAGACCTGTCCAGGTGAGATCCATTAAAACACAGAATCATAAGAAATAACATTATTTTATGCTAATAAATTTGGGAAAAGTTCTTTATACCACCATAGATAACTGATACATTACACTTCAAACCTTTCACATTGAAAAGACAGATATCTATCTATCTATCTATCTATCTATATATATATATATACTATGTCAATGAAATTAGCTTTGCTTCACCAAGACATTTATGCCAAATTACATCATATAAGACTTTCGAATCTTCTGACTTTCTTAGACATCTCACCTTGGAGTATGTTATTAAAAAGACCTGGTGAAAGTGGTTCATTTAATAAAATGCTCCTGCTAAATAGAAAGCTAATGATATCTCCCCTTTATTGAATGCTTATTGCTACTATAATCCAAGAACTGCTAAATTTTAATTGCTTTTATGACACCCTGAGTGAAGTGAAGTGAAGTCAATCAGTCATGTCCAACTATTTGCAACCCCATGGACTGTAGCCTGCCAGGCTCCTCTGTCCATGGGATTCTCCAGAAAAGAATATTGGACTGGGTTACCATTTCCTTCTCCATGGGATCTTCCCGACCCAGGGATCGAACCTAGGTCTTCTGCATTGGAGGGAGACACTTTAACCTCTTAGCCACACCCTGATGTGTGCTATTATTTTTCCAATATTTTAGTCATGAAAACTGGGACACAGGTGGTTTTTGAATTTGCATAAGATTAGACAGTTACATTTGGTAATAACAAATTCAAAACTAGCTATATCTGGATCTAAAATTTGTATTCTTATTTACTACTTCTATATAGGCTTCCCAGGTGGCTCAGTGGTAAAGAATTAACCTGCTAATGCAGGAGATATGGTGTTGATTCCTGGGTCTGGAAGATCCCCAGGAGAATGAAATGGTCATCCACTCCAGTATTCCTGCCTGGAAAATCCCATGAGCAGAAGAGCCTGGTGGCCTATAGTCCATGGGGTTGTGAAAGAATCAGACATGATCTATCAGCTAAACAACAACACCCCTACAGAATCTTCTTAAGAAGAACCAATGAAAGAACCTCAATAATATATTGACATATAAGTAGAGTAAGCCGTCCTCTGAGAGTTAAACTTTACTATTAGCATATAACATATAAGAAATAAGCAAAGTCACAGTAAAGAAATGAAATAAATCTCAGGCTTGAGCAAACTATAGTTGTGAGATAATTTATGTCATTCAATATACCTAAGGACAGAGTGTAAAGAATTTGAAAAAGAAACAGACTAAATTATCAACTTTAAAAAAAGTAAGGGAAACAGTGGCAGTGTTGATTTGGAAACTATTCTGGGGAAGGGCCTGGTGGTTCAGACGATAAAGAAACTGCCTGTAATGTGGGAGAGCCGGGTTTGGTCCTGGATTGGGAAGATCCCGTGGAGAAGGGAATGGCTACCCACTCCAGTATTCTTGCCTGGAGCATTCCATGGACAGAGGAGCCTAGTGGGCTATAGTCAATGGGGTTGCAGAGAATTAGACACAACTGAGCAACTAACACTGACACTAACCGGGGGAGGGCATCCAAACAACTATTTGTTCAATTAATGTGTTAGGTATTATTCATGAAAAGATTGATTCATAAAGCTAAACAGACTGAGTCCAATATTTAGTTTATCTATACAGCTAATTCTCCTTATTCTTCAGACATGCTTCTGATTATAATTAGACTCTAAGTAATGCATTGCAAATCTGTAAGTTGGTGTTTCAGTTTCTATACTTTGATCCAGTTAACTCTGAGTCACTCAGAAGGTCTAAGACCTGGCTGACTCCATCCAGGTAATGCTACTCTGAGGTCTCTAGGTATTAGCCAGTCTTGCTATAGAAATATTCAGTTCAGTTCAGTTACTCAGTCGTGTCCAACTCTGCGATCCCATTAATGGCAGCATGCCAAGCCTCCCTGTCCATCACCAACTCCCAGAGATTACTCAAACTCATGTCCATTGAATTGGTGATGCCATCCAACCATCTCATCCTCTGTCGTCCCCTTCTCCTCCTGCCCTCAATCTTTCCCAGCATCAGGGTCTTTTCCAATGAGTAAGCTCTTCACATCAGATGGCCAAAGTATTGCAGTTTCAGCTTCAGCATCAGTCCTTCCAATGAACATTTAGGACTGATCTTCTTTAGGATGGACTGGTTGGATCTCCTTGCAGTCCAAGGGACTCTCAAGAGTCTTCGCCAACACACAGTTCAAATGCATTAATTCTTTAGCTTTCAGCTTTCTTTATAGTCCAACTCTCACATCCATACATGACTACAGGAAAAACCATTGCCTTGACTAGACAGACCTATGTTGGTGAAGTAATGTCTCTGCTTTTTAATATGCTGTCTAGGTTGGTCACAACTTTTCTTTCAAGGAGTATGCATCTTTTAATTTCATGGCGCAATCACCATCTGCAGTGATTTTGGAGCCCCCCAAAATAAATTCTGCCACTGTTTCCCCATCTCTTTGCCATGAAGTGATGGGACCAGATGCCATGATCTTTGTTTTCTGAATGTTGAGCTTTAAGCCAACTTTTTCACTCTCCTCTTTCTCTTTCATCAAGAGGCTCTTTAGTTCTTCTTCACTTTCTGCCATAAGGGTGGTGTCATCTTAATATCTGAGGTTGTTGATATTTCTCCCAGAAATCTTGATTCCAGCTTGTGCTTCATGCAGCCCAGTGTTTCTCATGATGTACTCTGTATATAAGTTAAATAAGCAGGGTGACAATATACAGCCTTGACGTACTCCTTTTCCTATTTGGAAACAGTCTGTTGTTCCATGTCCAGTTCTAACTGTTGCTTCTAACCTGCATACAGATTTCTCAAGAGGTGGGTCAGGTGGTCTGGTATTCCTATTTCTTTCAGAATCTTCCAGTTTGCTGTGATCCACACAGTCAAAGGCTTTGGCATAGTGAATAAAGCAGAACTAGATGCTTTTTTGGAAGTCTCTTGCTTTTTTGATGATCCATCGGATGTTGACAATTTGATCTCTGGTTCCTCTGCCTCTTCTAAAACCAGTTTGAACATCTGCAAGTGCATGGTTCATGTAGTGTTTAATAATATTACTTCTTTTAATATATTAAGAGATGCTAGTCTGGTCATTATTTGTCTCAACTGCACCCTCACTTAAGGAAATCCTTGGCCACTCTTCACAATGAGTGATCAGAACTCTACATAATCCAGCCTCTCTTTTCTGGATCAGGTAGGAATATACAACTGACTTACATAATTGGTGTTTGCCGTAGAACAGCAGTCCCCAACCTTTTCGGCACACCAAGGATGGGTTTTACAGATGACAACTGCTCACTTCTTGCTGTGTGGCCAGTTCCTGACCGGTCACAGACTAGTACTGGTCTGTGGCCTGGGGGTTAGGGACCCCTGGTATAGAAGACAAGTCCATGGGCTCTGAAGTCTGTCTCTGGGTTCAAATATGGGCACTACACAGAGTAGTTGTGACCCTAATGAAGTATACTTCAGTTTTTATATCTACAAAATAGAAATAATAGCATAATGCCTACCTCAAAGAAGTATAAACAGTAAATGAAATTATACATGCAATATTATACAGCATATAGTAAATACTCAATAAATGTTAAGAGTGATTTATGGAGAGGATGATATTGGATAAGAATGAGTGTATCTGGTTCAAAAAAAGAGGAATTCAGCTGTGCAGAGTAGCTCTTACATGACTTACAACAAAGAAAGGAGATTCATCAACTTTGGTGTGAACTAGGTCATATCAAGCATACAGGTTCACAAGGAGAACAAATGAGCAGGGGAAAAAATTTAGTCAAGAATAAGAGTAAAACAAAACATGCAGATAGAGATAGGCACAGATGAGAGATGCCATGAAACTCCTGAGCTGCGGAGAAAGCATCCTGTGTTCCAGATTTTTTAGTTTTCTGGTTGGTTCTAATTCTTAGGAGGTAAAACTTATTTTGTTTCTTGATACTGGATAAGTATGCAATGGTCAATTGTACCCTGACAATACGCAATACCCTTTCTCCCCACCCCTCCATCCATAGCCACTTAATTGGCTTTCTGATTTTTGCACCTATAAAACTGTACCTTTCATTCAAAATTTGTCTAGCTTTATTCTTTTGAACTATTCTAGTCTTTTCTATCTTGTTCTGCCTCTTGTCACTCATTATTTGCATTTGCCATATTAATAATGTGAAAGTGAAAGTGAAGTCGCTCAGTCGTGTCTGACTCTTTGCGACCCGTGGACTGTAGCCCACCAAGCTCCTCCATCCATGGGATTCTCCAAGCAAGAATACTGGAGTAGGTTGCCATTTCCTTCTCCAGGGGATCTTGCCAACCCAGGGATCGAACCTAGGTCTCCCACATTGCAGGCAGATGCTTTAACCTCTGCACCACCAGGGAAGCCCTTAAATAGAAGAATCCAAGTACTAACATCAAAGATTTCAAGGGAGGAAAGGAAGCCAGTTGAAAGAAGAAGGGCGAGGAGGCAGGCAAGGGGGTAGGGGTGAAAGGGGTGGCCTTACAGACATCTCCTGCGACCTACAGATGCCCAGGCATTATGGGACTTTTCCCTGGGCCTCCAGAGAAGGGAGGACTGGAACTCAGCCCTACCAGAAATCACACCAGACCAGAGCCAGTATTCGAGTTCTCTGCCAAGAGGAGCTGATCAGTCTCCAATCCTCAGCTCACGCTGAGGGCCCTTCGACCAGATTCCTGCATCTAGGACCGGGGGACTAGAAAAACAGGGAAGAATAGGAAGGGTTAAGGAGAGGAAAGAGAGAGGGAAGGGGAGAGAGGTCAATAAATTCTCTTGTTCCTTACCAGTTGGGGCACTCTTGCCAGTTGTCTGCGTCAGGAAGAGACCAGGGACAAAAGGGTCCCAGTTGCAGCCACTGGGTCTGGTCCATTGGTAGGCAAGCTGGCCCCTGAGTACCCCAAGTGGTCAGGATGTCAGTCTCAGTGAAGAAGAGTCCCTGCCAGAGTTGCCATTTGTTGCAGGAAGGCGGACCCCTTTCAGGGCCCGAAACTGGGCTCTTGTCTAACACTCAGAAATGAATTGTCTGAGACACATGTGCTGACAAAGCAAGAGATTTTATTCGGAAAGGGCACCCGGGTGGAGAGCAGTAGGGTAAGGATCATCATAATTGAAAATAAATTAACTGAAATCACAGGAAATTAGATTGAGGTAAATATAAGAAATATATTCACCTCCCAGAGAACAGATTTTTATTAACTTTGTGCTAGGAAAGATATACATCCCACCAATCCACATACACATACTCTACTGGGATATTCGTTTACTTCGCCGCACTTGAGCGCAGGCGGCGGAGGCGGCCACCGCACTTGAGCGCGGCTGAGAGCTACCGAGTCGCAGGGAGAAACCACCTCCCCCCCGAGGCCAGCAGTGGCAGCTGAGACAAGCCACCCACGCCCGAGGCCAGGGCCGGCGGCCGGGAGGAGCAACCCGAGGAGTGGTGGCTGGGCAGGCACAGGAGGGCCTAGAGGAGCTATCCTACGTTGTAGGTCAGGAACGGTGGCGGTAAGGAGATACCCCTCATCCAAAGTAAGGTGCAGTGGCTCTGCTGGAGCAGTCGTGAAGAGATACCCCACGCCCAAGGTAAGAGAAACCCAAATAAGATGGTAGGTATTGCAAGAGGGAATCAGAGGGCAGACACACTGAAACCATACTCACAGAAAACTAGTCAGTCTAATCACACTAGGACCACACCCTTGTCTAACTCAATGAAACCAAGCCATGCCTGCAGGGCAACCCAAGATGGGAGGGTCATGGTGGAGAGGTCTGACAGAATGTGGTCCACTGGAGAAGGGAATGGCAAGCCACTTCAGTATTCTTGCCTTGAGAACCCCATGAACAGTATGAAAAGGCAAAATGATAGGATAGCAAAAGAGAAACTCCCCAG
>SJXQ01006627.1:79504-127933 GCA_006408695.1 Aepyceros melampus
TCTCTCTACTACTACTGCCTGACCCTAAAGCACATATGTCCCCAAAATACTTTCAAACTCACTGGATAGCTACACAAATTGATACATCATAAATTCCTACTGCCTAAGAATCTGAGGACAAATGTTCTCAATTATTATTATCTTCTGTCTCCGTGGTGATACTATGCAATCTCTGTTGCCCTTGAACACCATTTTGGGGATTAGCGAGTGGGAGGGACAGTCACAAATGTATACTCACAAAAAAAAAGAAATTACCTTTGTTTGGATATTCCTTGTGTTATCATTGACATCTTCAAAGACTTAACTGCTTTAAGAGATTAAGTTTAATTCTACAGAGCTTAAAACTGTCAATATAATCCCACTATAACCAAATATGTGTTATTGTTGACTGTATAAGTAAATAACCTCTGCAAATCTTCATATTTTTTTCATTTTCCATGAACCTTTTTAGAATTACTATTAGCTTCTTACATTCTTGTCCTTCTATTTCATTAATTCTGTACTACCTTTGCACTTTTGTTTACAGTCCATTTTCAACCCTTTCTAGAACTGTCAGAAACCATTTTAACTTCAGTGAAAGTCACTTCGTCGTGTCTGATTCTTTGCGACTGCATGAACTATACAGTTCATGGAATGCTACAGGCCAGAATATTGGAGTGGATAGCCATTCCCTTCTCCAGGGGATCTTCCTAATCCAGGGATTGAACCCATGTCTCTCCCATGTTACAGGTGGAATTCTTTACTAGCTAAACTACAGGGAAGCCCATTTTAACTTCTCAACATTTCCAAAAATGTATAGAGCCCTAAAACATTCCTGAGAAGTCCTTGAGGTATTTTGTTTTCTCTATAGCTAAATATCAAAGTGAATTACGGTACAGAATATATAATTATATACATATATACAAATTTTCATTTAAAAAGCATGTATATGTTGCAAAAACCTTGGGATTTATGACTTTGTGTAGAGTTACTATCAATAATATTATACCTAACAAGGAAGTGTCCAGAATTTATGTAGAAGAGTTGCCAGAGCCTAACATTCATTTTCAACTTTGCATCATTTTAAATTTTAAATAATTTTGAAAACTGAAATTAAGAAGAAAACATATAAATTATGGATGAATAGATAAAATCTGGACTATACACACAATGGAATATTATTCAGCCATAAAAAATGAACAAAAATAATGCCATTTGAGACCACATGATCAATGAGAGCATTGGGCTAAATGAAATAAATGAGACACAGAAAGACAAGTACCATAGATCTCACTTACATGTGGAATGTGTGTGTGCGTGTGTGTGTGTGTGTATAAAGCAAGCTCATGGATATAAAGAATAGGTCAGTGGTTACCAGAGCTTCTGAGTAGGGGATAGATAAAGGGATGAAAAGTACAAAATTTCAACTATAAAATAAACAAATCATAAGTCATTGGGATGTTATGTATAGCATAATGAAAGTGAAAAGTGAAAAATCTCTCAGTTGTGTCTGACTCTTTGCGACCCCATGGACTTCTCCAAGGTCCATGGAATTCTCCAGGTCAGAATACTGGCGTGGGTAGCCACTCCCTTCTCCACGGTATCTTCCCAACCTAGGGATCAAACCTAGGTCTCCCGCATTGCTGATGGATTCTTTACAAGCTGAGCCACAAGGGAAGCTCAAATGGGTAGCCTATCCCTTCTCCAGTGGATCTTCCCAACATAGGAATCGAACCAGGGTCTCCTGCATTGCAGGCAGAGTCTTTACCAACTAAGCTATGAAGGAAGCCCATAGCATAGTGACTATAGTAAATAATACCATATTGTATGCTTAAAAGTTGCTAAGAGAATAGATCTTAAAAGTTCTCATCACAAGAAAAAAATATGTGCAACTATATGGTGATGAATGTTAACTATACTTATTGTGGTGATCATTTCACAATATTTACAAATATTGAATCATTATTTTGTACACCTAAAACTATGTTATATATCAATTACACTTCTATTTTTAAAAATCTAAAAATTTTAAAAAGAGCATCCTTCAAATGACAGAATAATATCAAGCCATGGGCTATAACTAAAGGCTTAGAAAGACATATGCCAAGAAATTAGTAAGGTAAACAGTTAAGATAAAAACATTTTAGGAACCAATATCTATAGTGTGCCCTAATGAAGTAATACAGGTAAAACAATACAGACGATTTCCTATAAATGTGGAAGCTTAGGAAAAACAGCAGGTCAGCCTGCAGAGAAGTCGTGAACACCAGAAAATGTTCCAACAAAGGAAGAAAGCGAAACAAAACACAGAGCCAGAAGACACGACTGAGCGACTTCACTTTCACTTCTCACTTTCATGCACTGGAGAAGGAAATGGCAACCCCCTCCAGTGTTCTTGCCTGGAGAATCCTAGGGACGGGGGAGCCTGGTGGGCTACCGTCTATGGGGTCGCACAGAGTCGGACACGACTGAAGTGACTTAGCAGAAAAATGAAACGCTGCAACAAAAAGAAGGGGTTTAGATATGAAGCAGCTCTTTGGTTACTCATCAAAATCTTAAGAGCCCAGGGCTTTTAGGTAAAGAAAAAGAAGTCAGAAGATATTCAGTTCAGTTCAGTTGCTCAGTAGTGTCCAACTCTTTGTGACCCCATGGACTGCTCACTCTTTCCTTTCAAGGTCTAGCATCTTTGTAATCTAAAGACTCAAATTATGAACTACACAAAAGATGTTCAAACAATAAGCTTATTAAGGATGAAATTATTTCATGTCAGTAGAACTTCATATGGACTATGAAAATAATGTGAAGACAAGTAGGAAAACTATATACCTAGTTCCTCTACTTTCTGTCCCCTACACTCACGTGGGGAAACTTTTCTCAAATCCACAACTATCAAACAATAAGCTTATTAAGGATGAAATTATTTCATGTCAGTAGAACTTCATATGGACTATGAAAATAATGTGAAGACAAGTAGGAAAACTATATACCTAGTTCCTCTACTTTCTGTCCCCTACACTCACGTGGGGAAACTTTTCTCAAATCCACAACTGGCTGTGTGTTAGCAGCTAATATTTGGTTTATGATACAATAGAAAAGATAAATTTATAACTATTACTTTCCATCTACACTAAATATGATAGAATTTCTTCTGTAGAAATGTCATTATGTCAACTTTCTGAAGCTTCTTTAAATACCCTTGGCTTCTGCAGAGATAATGGTGCTGTTTATTCTTCTTTAACAAGCAAGGGAAAGGGCAAGGATACAATATAGCCCCTAAGAGTCTTCAGTGTTGTGTATGCAAACAAAAAGCAAGTTTGCTCAGTTGCCTTCCTCAGGTTCACTTCCATTAGGTCAGTTTTAACTAACTCCTAGGATTTTTTTCTCCATATCATATTCATCAAAGACACAGAGTTAGAACATCATGATTTCATGAGAACTCCTTCCTCAAACTACTAATATTGACATACATATTCAATCTTTTGAGAAGAGAGAAATGTTTTATATCTATTACTATCCGAAGAACTATCCCTAAACTTGTGCTTGCAGAAGATGTTCACAGTGCCAGCTAGTCAGGGAATATGTGAAGCCAAACATTTGTCCTCAACTGGATTCCATGAGAAAATTAAGCCCTATCTTCAGATATGGCTGTTATCTTAATTTTCTGATTTTACATACTACCATTCCACATAAGGCTTCCCTGGTGGCTCAGAGGTTAAAGCGTCTGCCTGCAGTGCGGGAGACCTGGGTTCGATCCCTGGGTTGGGAAGATCCTCTGGAGAAGGAAATGGCAACCCACTTCAGTACTCTTGCCTGGAAAATTCCATGGATTGAGGAGCCTGGTGGGCTTCAGTCCATGGGGTCGCAAAGAGTCGGACACGACTGAGCGACTTCACCTTCACCTTCACCATTCCACATATATAGGAGCATATAATGGACAGATTGAGGCATTAAGGTTTAATTCTCCCACAGAACACCTTTCTTGAAGGACTGCTGCTGCGGCTTCTGCTGCTAAATTGCTTCAGTCGTGTCCGACTCTGCGACCCCAAAGACAGCAGCCCACCGTCCCTGGGATTCTCCAGGCAAGAACACTGGAGGGGGTTGCCATTTCCTTCGCCAATGCGTGAAAGTGAAAAGTGAAAATGAAGTCGCTCAGTCGTGTCCGACTCTTAGCGATCCATGGACTGCAGCCTACCAGGCTCCTCCGTCCATGGGATTTTCCAGGCAAGAGTACTGGAGTGGGGTGCCATTCACACAGTGTCAAAACTCACATGGTTTTCAAGACTTTAACCTATTGCACATTAACAAATTAGCCTGTTGTGCTTACAAAGAAGCAATAGAAGACATTAGACTTCAGATTAGAAGCACAGAGCTTCATGACTCACAGCAAAGCGGCCACGTTAGTGCCATGTTTGTATCATGTTCCTTTGCCCGCAGATCCTATGTGGATGATGAGAAGGAGCCCAGGTAGATGCTACACACACACTAGACTTGTGTAACAGGCAAGGAACTCCCGAGTTTCAGACACTCTAAGCTTTGAAAGGGACGCCTAGCAAATCTCCCTAATCTTTGCCCCAGAGAAAGACATTAAAATAACCTATATTACAAGGCCACTGAACTTAGCTACTTGGCTTGGGAAGTCGTCACACAGAATTTCAGCTAAGCCAATCAGTTGTGTTTTTGACGATTCTGCAAGGCAGTGGTAGCCTCTTAGATCAGCAGTGAAAGAAATCAAGTGAAAATTTCTAATTCTTAAAAGATCCTTGGCACAAAATTTGCCAATTATTCTGGGGGAAATGTTATTATAATTTCAGTCTCTGTAGTAAAATTATCTTTGTGTTGCTTTCCTTTTTCTGATGATTTTAAAGGGTGTTGGAGTTCTGAAACCTGAGTCACATGTTCCATTGTCCAATGAGAGACATAGGAATCGACCCTCATTGAAGGAAAGAATTAAAATATAAATTAAAAAAAAAACTAATATAGGAACATAGTCCATGTATTGTATACAAGAGAAAAAATTTAAAAGTCCAAAATTATGTCAAAATAAGAACATTAATTATATGAATATGATTATGTTAAAATATCAAATGGATTTAAATAAAACAGCAAAAGTCAAATCTCACATATTTACAGATTAGAAAAATATAATGGTTGCTAATAGCCTGAACTGTCTCACGTATTCTCTTCAGAAAATGACAGTGCAGAGTCATCAGAAACATTCCTAGTTAAAAATAAAGGCACCTCCTCCAAGCGCCAGATATTGGCTATAATGAAATATCATGAGAAAAGCAGCAACTCCTGCTCTCATGAACCCATTAGTTAGAATCTTTTTTTTTCATTCCATTTGTAATATTACTGTCAAAATCAAGTTCAAATAATCAAAAGGTAGAATTAAGATGATTTAGCCAACTCTTTTTTTTTTTTTTGTGGAAAAGCCTTAAGGTCTGTTTATTTAAAACTGATTCAAATGTATTCTTTTTAATAGCTGAGTAATACTCCATTGTGTATATGTACCACTGCTTTCTTATCCATTCATCTGCTGATGGACATCTAGGTTGTTTCCATGTCCTGGCTATTACAAACAGTGCCGCGATGAACATTGGGGTACACGTGTCTCTTTCAATTCTGGTTTCCTTGGTGTGTATGCCCAGCAGTGGGATCGCTGGATCATAAGGCAGTTCTATTTGCAATTTTTTAAGGAATCTCCACACTGTTTTCCATAGTGGCTGTACTAATTTGCATTCCCACCAACAGTGTAAGAGGGACAGATAACAATTTACCTGACAAAGAGTCCCAGGTTACACCCGGAAAACTAGCCAACTCTTTTAAAAGAAGTAATTCTATTCCTCTAATGTTAAGAATCATCTTTATGAAATATGAAATAACTTCCATCTTATACATACATTATATTTTTAATTAGAAAACTACATATTAAGTAGGGAGAAGCTATTGTTTTAATCCAAAAATAAGCTGTTTTATGTTTATATAAACAGACTGGCAATAAATTCATCAACTCTATAGACCATACTATTCAAATGATAGCATGACATCTCAATATCCATCAATTTGTCTGGAAACAAAAACTGGAAATTAAGCAAAAAATGGTATCTGGGCCAGTTAAATATATTGGACAAAATCTATCAATAAATCCATATAAACATACACATGAGCACACACTCATTTTGGCTTATACATACATCTAACAAGTTTAAGTGGCTGACTTTATTTTTAGGGGCTCCAAAATCACTGCAGATGGTTTTTGCAGCCATGAAATTAAAAGACTTTTACTCCTTGGAAAGAAAGTTATGACCAATCTAGACAGCATATTAAAAAGCAGAGACATTACTTTGCCTACAAAGGTCCATCTAGTCAAGGCTATGGTTTTTCCAGTGGTCGTGTATGGATGTGAGAGTTGGACTGTGAAGAAGGCTGAGCGCCGAAGAATTGATGCTTTTGAAGTGTGGTGTTGGAGAGACTCTTGAGAGTCCCTTGGACTGCAAGGAGATCCAACCAGTCCATCCTAAAGGAGATCAGTCCTGGGTGTTCATTGGAAGCACTGATGTTGAAGCTGAAACTCCAATACTTTGGCCACCTGATGTGAAGAGCTGACTCACTGGAAAAGACTCTGATGCTGGAAGGGATTGGGGGCAGGAGGAGAAGGGGACGACAGAGGATGAGATGCCTGGATGGCATCACTGACTCAATGGAATGGGTTTGGATAGACTCCGGCAGTTGGTGATGGACAGGGAGGCCTGGTGTGTTGCGGTTCATGGGGTCACAAAGAGTCAGACACAACTGAGCGACTGAACTGAACTGAACAAGTTTAAACATGTGATTTCCAGGATTAAAAAGAATAGAAATATCAAAACAGTAATAGGGCAAAGCACATTGCATTACAGAAGAATTAGCACTGAAATAAAAACAGGTCAATATGCACATGAAAAGATTTTCAACATCATTAGCACCAGATACATTTACCACATGACCTGGCAACTGTACTCCTTGGTATATAATTAAATTTAAAAGTAAGAAAGAAAACATGTCCATGTAAAATTTATACATGACTATTCATAGCAGCATATTCCTGATAACTAAAATGTGGAAACAATTCAAATGCCCATCAACTGTTGAATAGATAAATAAAATATACATCCATACAATGGAATTGTACCTTTGTCAGTGAAAGGGAACAAAGTATTGATTCATGTTACAACATGGATGAACCATGAGAACAATATATTAAGTGAAAGAATTGAGTCACAAAGGACCATATTGTAAGATTCCTCCTACATGGAATTCCTTGGCAGTCCAGTGTTTAAAACTTCATACTTTCACTGTTGAGGGCACATGTTTAGAAAAAAAGAGTCCATTTACTTGAAGTGTCTAGAATAGGCAAAGCTATAGAAACAGAACTAGATCAGTGATTGCAAATAAAGGATGGGGTGATTGGGGACATGGAAGGTGACTGCTAAAAGGTTGGTAATAAAAGGTTTCTATGGAGAGGGATTAAAATGTCTTAAAACTATTTATAGTTTCACAACTCTGGATATATTAAAAATATAATTATACACTTTAAATGGGTGCATTGTATGCTATATGAGCTATATCTCAATAAAGCTGTTACAAAATAAAGATTCCATGAAAACAACAAAAGAGATCACAATTAAGATTTCTTTGTTCTTTATCTAATGTAGTCTCCAAAAAGCAGAGTATTATTTTTCATAATTTTAACTTCTGTTCAAGTGAGTTATAATTATTCTTAGTTGTGAAATATTTCTGACACTTTTGTACAGTTAATGGTATTTTTAAAAATAAATCCTTAACCTCTTTAAGTTGGTTGAAAAGGAAGAAATCCACAAATCTCAAAGAGAGTATTAACATAAATAACTCCTAAACATAAACTGGTCCCAAGAAATATTGCAAATATATTATTAATCATAGTGTCCCTCTATCAATTAAAAATATGAAAAGAAAAATGTTTGCTGATGTATATTTTTGTGAATTCTGATACAATCATTGTATTTGCCTCTCTAGACTCTGTACTGAAAAGAATACCAAGTGCCTCTGGATATAATAAAGAAATAGAAATTATATAAAATTCTGTTTGAGACACTCAAGTCATTTGGAACCAATATGTGTTGTCATTATCCCATTCCAGTCTATCCCAATTCCTGTCCACCTTCAATAACTATAAGTGAATGACACAGTGTTGGGAAAACTAGCCATGGCAATTTTTGAAACTTAGAGCACTTAAGGTGGTTACCTTCAGTAAACTCTCTCTTTGAAACGTGTAACTCAGCTTCTCTTAGTTTGTCTTTCAGCTGACTGCAATGCAGCAGTTGACACAGCTACTCTGTATTAAAATGCACAGTTTGCATTATTCAAGGGCTGAAGGATTGGAAGTTATTTGCATTTTTTCAAAAATATTCAGGAAGGCTATGTATTTCTAAACTGAGGAATAACAGCTTTAAACTTAACACACAGAGACATGTTCATCCACACACAAGCACAAACCTAACAGTTAAAAAGAAACAAGGGGTTTAGAAAACAGAATAGCCCTGAGGCAAACCAGGTTATTGTTCCCAAGGATGGAGCACTGAATGAATCTCCGTGAAGGTTTGAGCCTTGAAAGGCTAATAGCAACACCAGCAAATATTTTAGAGTCTGACAGTTATCAGGCACTATTCTAGACTGTGAGGATTAAACTGCAAATGAGAACTAAAATTCCTCTTCTCCAGGGACTTCCATTCTATGGAAGGAAATGACATTAAACAAATACATAATACAAAATTGGTTAGGTATATGAAAAAAAAATTAAAAGGGAAAGGGACCAGTGTCTCTGTTGTAGTGCTAATACAGACAGGGTAGCCAGGAACCACTGCTGCCATGAAGGTCTTTCAAAGTAGAAATCAGATTAAAATGACAAGAGTAGCAATATAATTTTATGGAGGAAAAAATCCTAGGCAGCCAAGAGCGCAGTCTCTGAGGGAGAAACAAAATTGGACTTCCCAAGAAAATAGCAGGAAGAGCAGCATGGTCAGAGCGAAATTCACAAGAGGGAGAATACTTGAAGACAAAATTAGAGAGATAGCCAGAAATCAGATTTAAGGCATGATTAGGATATTAGATTTTGTTCTAAGTATGACGAGAGAAATCTTTGGAGAGTTTTTAAAGGAGACCTAATTCAAATGGAGTTTTAATCTTAAAAAATTACCTTGGCTACTGTGTAGAGAATAGATCTCAAGAAACAAGAGTGGGTAAATGAAGTTCAGTTACATTTGAGAAAAACATGAGAATGATTTGGACCAGGATTTAGAGTGAGGACTGGCAAGAAAGGTCTGGTTTGGTGTGTATTTTGAAGGCTGACTCAACATGACTTGCTGATGAAAAGGAAGTGGGTGGGTAGCTCTTAGAGAGATGGGAATACCAGACCATCTTACCCATCTCCTGAGAAACCTGTATGCAGGTCAAGAAACAACAGTTACAACTCTGTATGGAACAACTGATTGGTTTAAGATCGAGAAAGGAATATGACAGGGCTGTCTGCTGTCACCCTGTTTGTTTAACCTATACCCTGAGCACATAATGAGAATGCTGGGCTGGATGAGTTATAAGCTGGAATCAAGACAGGCAGGAGAAACATCAACAACCTCAGATATGCAGATGATATCACTCTAATGGCAGAAAGTGAAGAGGAACTAAAGAGCCTCTTAATAAGGGTGAAGGAGGAAAATGAAAGAGCCAGCTTAAAACTAAATATTAAAATAACTAAAACATGGCATCTGGCCCCATTACTGCATAGTAAATAGAAAGGAAAAAGGTAGAAGTAGTGGCAGATTTTCTCTTCTTGGGCTCCAAAATCACTGCAGACAGTGACTGCAGCCATGAAATCAGAAGACTACTGCTTTTTGGTGGAAAAACATTGAAAATCTAGACAGTGTGTTGCTGAAAAGCACAGACATTACTCTGCTGACAAAGGTCTGTATAGTCAAGGCTATGGTCTTCCCAGTGGTCACATATGGTTGTGAGAGCTGGACTATAAAGGAGGCAGGATGTCAAAGAACTGATGCCTTTGAACTGTGGTGCTGGGAAGACTCCTGAAAGTACCTTGGACAGCAAGGTGATCAAACCAGTCAATCTTAAGAGAGATCAACCCTGAATATTCACTGGAAGGACTGATGTGGAAGCTGAAGTTCCAGTATTTTGGTCATCTGATACAAACAGAAGACTCATTGCAAAAGTCCTTGATGCTGAGAAAGACTGAGGGCAGAAGGAGAAGAGGGCATCAGAGAATGAGATGGCTAGAGGGCATCACTGATGCAATGAAGATGAACTTGGGCCACTCCAGGAGATGGTGAAGGACAGGGAGGCCTGGTGAGCTGCAGTCTATGGGGTTGCGAAGAGTCAGACATGACTGGGTGACTGAACAACATAAATCAAGGTTGCATAAATCAAAAATAGCACCTTTTCTTCCATGGACACTTTAATAAAGGATGGTGTTCTTTACTGAAATAGGAAAATAAAGGAAGAGTAGATTCAAAGAACAAGGTTCATCAACAGTTCTAAGGAACAGATATCCAAGTAACAGTGTTGAAAAAGCAACTGAATATATGTCTGGGGTTCAGAGGAAATGGCAAGGCTGAAGGTATAGTTTTAGTAGGCTTTCATTTAGGGTTGCTATATTTATTAGGATACAATCATGCTGAAACAAAAGGATCCAAAAATATAGTGATTTAAATAAGATATAAATGCATTTCTCTTTCATATGAAAGTCTAGTGCCAAGAAGATACTCAACAACTCTTGGCCAAGTTATTGCTAATTTAATTTATTTTATTGATTTAACCCATAGAACCCAGTGGTCACATATGGTTGTGAGAGCTGGACTATAAAGGAGGCAGGATGTCAAAGAACTGATGCCTTTGAACTGTGGTGCTGGGAAGACTCCTGAAAGTACCTTGGACAACAAGGTGATCAAACCAGTCAATCTTAAGAGAGATCAACCCTGAATATTCACTGGAAGGACTGATGTGGAAGCTGAAGTTCCAGTATTTTGGTCATCTGATACAAACAGAAGACTCATTGCAAAAGTCCTTGATGCTGAGAAAGACTGATGCCATGATTTTAGTTATTTTAATATTTATTTTTAAGCTGGCTCTTTCATTTTCCTCCTTCAAATTTCTGTCTTCAAACCAAATGCACATTTTTACATAGTCAACCCCATAATCTAATTTTGTTATCCTACTGTCTCACCCCTCAGGTATCCAGACTGTGTGTCCATGGAGAGCCAGGCACTATGCTAGACTATGAATATACAATAATAAATTAAAAAAAAAAAGACTTGGTCCCTGCTTTTAGAGAGAAAGAAATCTACAAAATAGAAGAAACAAGTAGTAATATGTATAGTGATGCAGGTCTACAAAGAAAGTACAGTGTCCAAAAACAGTACCTAGGAGAGACATATGCTTAGGCTCAATTGCAGACTTCAACTTGTAGATCCCTACTTGCTGAGTTACAAAACCCTTCATTTTCTAACTTATTGATAAACCCTTCTTATATATTCTATATATAGCATTTTCAACAACCTCTACTTCTTATCATAAAATGTCGCTCCGCTTGACCCAGGTAAGTTCTCTTTTTTTTCCTCAGAATAAGCCAAAAATTACCATTTGGTATTGCAGCCTTGAGCATATAATCCAAGAGATTTTATTACAAAGGGTCCCCAAATCTACTTGTACACTAAGAAATGTCTGCAGACTGAAGAAATACTGAATCTTATTTATATATTGGGCTAAAATTCAGCTTCCATACTAATGGCTGAACCTCTGCTTACTGAATATTTGGAGGGCTTCCCAGATGGTCCTAGTGGTAAAGAATTTACCTGCTGATGCATGAGTTGCAGTTTTGATCCCTAAATTGGGAAAATCCCCTGAAGTAGGAAATGGCAACCTGCTCTAGTATTCTTGTCTGGAATATTCCATTGACAGATGAACCCAGTAGGCTATAGTTGATGGAGCCACAGAGAGTTGGACATGACTGAGCACAAATATTTTGGATCACCCCTGCTTACAAAATCTGAGTGCAACTGTAATCATTACAGGCAATATCATGTGAAAGCATTCATAAAGTCAGAATAGCCCCTTGAAAGCATGTGGTAGCTCAATAAAAGGATGTCAAAAGGGCAAGTATTGATTCTGCAGTTTAAATCTTTGTTGTCTTCAGTCTAGTCTCTTCCATGGCAGCTAAAGTGAATGAAAGTGTCAGTTGCCCAGTAGTGTCCAACTCTTTGCAATGCCATGGAGTGTAGCCCAGCAGTCTCCTCTGTCCATGGAATTTTCCAAGTAAGAATACTGGACTGGGTTGCCATTCTCTTCTCAAGGGACTGAACCCAGGTCTCCTGCAGTGCAGGCAGATTCTTTACCATCTGAGCCACTAGGGAAGCTACAGTGAATAGTTTAAATCATGTATTTTGTTCAGAAAACTCCAATAGCTTTCTGTCTCACTCAATGGCCTGCAGGTTTCTACATGAGCTGCATTCATCCCTGCATTTCTTGTCACCTTCCATTCCTCCTTGTTTCCACAATTCCAGTCACACTGGACATAGTGCTATTTCCTCAAGCCAAGCAAAGTCCAGGCTCAAGGTCTTTGGCAAAATTTTACCCTAGGGTCTCTGCAGTCATTGCTATCTCTCCCTGGAATGTTCTTCTCCAAGGTAGGTAGCTACTTTTGCCCCTTCTGTTCTCGTCATCTTTTCAGATCTGTGAGTGGACACTGCTGGAACCTCAATCAGATCTCTTTTATCCAAGCTGGTGCAGCCATCCCCAGCTGTTTCTAGTGTTTTGTTTGTTTTGTTTTGTTTTACGAGATTTATTTAGACAATTGACCTCAGTCAAATGGAGGTGGTTTTCCACCAGGCCATGCCACATGACTTCGGCCGGCAGTCAACTGACACAGCTACAAAACCCTGCCTCAGGGTGAGACACACTCTATAATAAAACCTGTGCGCCAGAGCTTTCTATGGTCTAAGTGAAAGTCTCCAGTGGAGACCACATTCTGGCTAAGCTTTTCATCCAGCTCTACCTGCCTCACTTTCCTTCTCCTGAGAATACCAGCCTCTCCCTCAAATATATTTTTTGAGCAAGAATCCCAATCCTGGGCTGATCTTCTGGGAATCAACCTAAGAAAGATGCCTTCCCTGACTACCATATATCCAGGCACTCAATATCTCCCTTATCTTGCTTTACTTTTTTACATAGCACCCATAACCATATTGAATAATATATTTTTTAAGTTTCCTTTTGTTTATTCATGTTTTCTTCAAATGATATGTAAAATCTAAGAGACTAGGAATTTTTGTGTTCATTACTCAATTCCAAAGCCTCCAAAATTACCTAGTTCATTATAGTTACTCAATAAATATGTATTGCTAAATGCATGAGTAAATGGAATAGGACAGTGGATTTATTTTTTTTTTAAAGATTGCTCTATTCTTGAAAACATTAGGATCTAATAATCTGGGTTAATTTCATCTGCAACAAAGAATGATGCTATTGGGCACTGGGTCTTCTATGTCCTTTTGAACTCTCAACACTGAATACTGATCATTGGTATTATATTTGCTTATCAACTGAGAGTTCATTAACACATTCTTCCCAAGCTTTGCAGTTTTTAAACTCAAACTCTTTAATTTTATAGTCTGATAGTCAAATTTCCCTCTAGATATCTTAATTAGCCTTTGTTCCTTAAATAAAAAATGTATTTTTCAATCAATATTTTGAATTCAGAGCTTAAAAGCCCTATTGAAAACATAAATAAAAACAGATATATTTTAATAGTAAAAATTATTAAATAATGAAGAGTATATATAACTATAGCATGATCAATGTAAGCATTACTCAGTCAGAGATAATCCCTAAAAGGATTCTAGAGGAGTTTCTTGAAATTTTATTTTAAAACAAGGCCATAGCTGTTTTAGTACACAGACCCTATTTGGCTAAAAAGCTAGCAAAGGATTTGAGTATACATCTGAGCTCCTTCATTAAGGAAATACTGCAGCCATATACAACACATCAAACATATTCAAATATCCAACTACAGAGACTCTAGCTGACTTTCAGTCCCTTCAGTTCACATGCTCTCTAGAAGAACTAAGCATTGATGGGTTTTTGCAGAAAACTGTCTACATTATCAACCACACTCCACAAAAATGACTTGGATATTATTTGACTTTTACAGATTTTTAAAGTCAGAAAGGATATGAGGCTGCATGCCAACTCCACAGGGGTCTTTTCATTAGTAATAAATAAAGTTTGAATAATTTTTTCATAGAGACCTTTACAGTCATGAAAGTCTGCTATCTGCTCTATTAAAAATAAAGAAATATTTTAGGGATAATCTCAAATATATTCATATAAAGGCCTTGCAAAGATGTTTCATTCTAATTTGGGAGTACGTAATGAATGTACTTCTTTGCAACTAGCATTTAATGCCAGTGCTTTCATGGTTTATGCTATAACGTTTGTTTCTTTTTATTCAACAGAAAAGGTCAATGTGACTAATAATTAGAACTATGACTCTGAGAGAAGAAGACTGTAATTAGACTATTTTTCAACAAATAATGAAGTGTCAGAAAAAAAGAAAGTGAGTCCTTGGTGTCAGCAAAACTAGTTTACACATAGACAGGAAAAGTAATTCTTTCTTGCAGATGCATACTTGGGTGATCTCCTTCCAATAATCTACCTTGAATAATAAATATACATAAAAAGTACTATCTAGATATTCAAATTGAAGCAATGGTTTTCATCCAACAGCAATTTTGCCTACAAGGTGATATTTGGCAATATTTGGAAACATTTTTGGTTGCTACAACTGGAGGGATCCCCCTGAATCTAGAGGGTAAAGGCCAGGGATGTTGTTAAACATCTTACACACATAGGGCTGTATTCCACAACAAAGAATTACCCAGGCCCTAATATCACATCTATTTTAAGGAACTTTGAATAAAGTCAAAAAATTCCTATTCTGAAATCAATGAGTAAGTTTTAAAGTAGTCCACAGTAATTAAACCCTATAATGGGGTGGTAGTCTACTGACATTCCATTATGAGAGATATTTTGTAGCCATTGTAGATTAAAAGAATAAAAGTAAGGGATATGAGACTTTTTAGAATTCTAAGATAATACTGGATTTCAGGACACTTAGATGTCATATCAGTGTCCTTTAGGGCCATATTAGTTTCCTAAGGCTACCAAACTAAGTGCCACAAATCAGGTGGTTTAAACAACAGAAATTCACTTTTAAGTTCTAGAGGCTTAAAGACCAAGATGAAGTTGTCTTCAGGGTTATTTCCTCTGAGACTTTTCTCCTTTGTTTGCAGCTGGCTGGCTGTTTCCCTATGCCTCCCCATGGTCTCCCCTCTGTGCCTGTGTCCATATTCTGATCTCCTCTTCCCATAAGAGTATCAATCATACTGAATAAATGTCCATGCCAATAATCCCCTTTAAATTTAATTGCCTTTTTAAGGACCCCATAACCAAATATGGTCACATTCTAAAGTACTGAGAATATTCAATATATGAATTTTCAGTGGGACACAATTAGGCTCATAACAGCCCATAACAATTCAGATTGTCTTCACTTCAAAGTCCTCTAGAGACAGAAAATATCTCACAGTGTAAATGTTTTCCAGCATTTCTACTGCTCTGGATAGCAGGAAAGACTGTGAATGGGAAAAGTGAGCCTTCACCGAAACAGTCCTTAATTTTCATAAAGTGACTGAATTTGCCCCAAATTTTTGCAGGAAACAGTTATAGGAACTCCAAAGAAACAAAGGCAATAGCATTAACCATTTGTTTCTCCAAAGAAACAAATGGCAATAACAGGATTAACTTTTATATGTAAAACACTTCCTAAAGAAAACCAGAACTAAAAGAATGAGTTCTGTCCAATGATCATGTTGGTCAAAACATCACAAGCAAGTGCCCAGCACTTGCTGGGCAAGAGTCAGTATAAGATGTCAGTATATTTGCTCATTGACTATGAAATTGGATCTATAAAGACTATTCCACTAAAACTCCATGATACGTTGGACAGCATGCTTCTAACCTGCCTCCAACCCAGTCTTCAACCTTATCTCTCTACTTGTTACAATGCATTTTATGACACAGCAACAACAAATTACCAGTAGTCACATGCTAAGTCTATGCTGTTTTCCTCCTTGCTACAATGCTCTATTGTGGTGTTGAGGAGGAAGAAACTTCTCTCTACCTTTTAGGTGCTTCTGGCCTGTCTAAAATTTAGATTGGTCTGAGACAGGTTAACAGGAGAAAATAAAAGGAAAGTTTAATAACATGCATACATGACAGAGACTCCCAGAAAATGGAGTAACCTGCCAAAACAGCCAAAGTTCACAACTTAGATACCATCTTCAGCTCAAAGACAAAAGAGGAGGTTGGAGGCAATAGTTTGGGAGGAAGACTGTTTACACGGAGATGGAAAAGCAGATTTTGGTAAACAAATGTCTGTTAAGCCATGCAGAGGCAGTATAAGAAATGAATAACTTCTCAGTTTTTAATTTGTGTGTGCACTGTCGCTCAGTTGTGGCCAACTCTGTGACCCTACAGACTGTAGCCTGCCAGGCTCCTCACTCCACAGAATTTTCCAGGAAAGAATACTGAAGTGGGTTGCCATTTCCTACTCCAGGGGACCATCCCAACCCAGGAACTGAACCCACATTTCCTACATCGGCAGGTGGATTCTTTACTACTGTGCCACCTGAGTAGTCCCCAATTATTAATCTGTCAATATGTAAGTCAATAATTTTTAAAGTAAGTTTTTAAATATACGGACCTTACTAGAACATATGCTAAAATTATAACAACTTCTGAAAATATTCTATGACTAATGAAAGAGTTTCATATAATTTTGTCTGCAGATGGATTGACATAACTGGATTAAAACATGGGACAAATTTCCAGGTATTTTACTCTTTTTTTTTTTCTTTGTTTAACTGTATTTCAAACTATAAACTATTTATATGGGCTAGAAATAATTAGAACAGTAACAGTTGATTAGCTTTCCTCAGCAGGACTTGAACAACTCATTAAACAAATTTGTTAAATAAGGCAAATTCATAAAAGTAATATGAGAAACAAAGGGAAGATTGTAAAGGGTGGTAAAAACTAATGGTACTTGAATTATTCGAGAAGAATAAACAAAAGAGTATGTGAAAGAAGTAATTAATAAAAATTGTATAATTTAAAATTGTGTGTATTTGTCACTCAGTTGTGTGACTGTTTGCGACCCTGTGGACTGCAGCCCGCCAGGCTCCTCTATCAGTGAAATTCTCCAGGCAAGAATACTGGAGTGGGATGCCATTTCCTGCTCCAACTTTAAAATTACCTTGCTCATAACTAATAGAAAACATTCTGGTCATTAGCTTTAAATATGCATAAAGTAAAAGATGTATTCATATAGTATTTTATACATTAGTCATGAAATTAAAATGAATGTCACACTTTTGATCTTGATTGTATCCAGGGGAGGGGAAACAATAAAAAAAAAAAAAAAATCATTGGCCCAAAAAGAAAAATCATCTGGTGAAGTCATGAATGACTGAGTTGAGCAGCAGGGAGCCTACTGTTAATCATTTCTGCAGTCAATTGAGAATTCTGTAGAGAATATATTAAAGAGTCATATAAAAAGTACAGTGACCCAAATAAGTTGCTTAAGAAAGATAGTCAAGATCAGTTAACAGATACTGTATTCCTATAATATTGATCATTTTTAAGAATTAGTAGAAAAAATTGTTTGCTTATTGCTGTGACGCAGCTATTTCCCCCAAATTTTAAGAATTCTCCATTTGATTGTGTTTTTGATGATATTCCAAACAGAAAGACTTCCTATGTCCTACTTTTAGTAATCACCAAGAGATATTTGTTCATAATGCTTCAATATGAAACACAGAACAAAATCAATCCTTAGTAAGAAATAACATATGTCTTTGAAATCAAGTACAATAAACTTTCCTCATAAATGAATACTATATGTTGCCAAATGTCTTCAAGAATTCATTTTTTTCTGTCTTTGCTTCTTTTCTTTCTTTCTTTTTTTTTTTTTTTTTTTTGATAATAGAACCCTGTTAGCTTAGCTTGAGACATGGAGTTAAGATACCCTACCACAAACTCAATTTCCCATCCCTCAGGGGAGCTAAGTATAGCCATGGAATTAAGTCTGGGTCAACTGGAATGTGAGTTCAAGAGATATGTTCAAGAGTCATTGTCTTGAAGATGGAGTCATTTTACCCTGAATGCTCTCTTTTCTCCAGCTTTAATCCACTCAGAAGAGGGCAATGAGTCTCATCATCAACTAGGCTATCATCCTATGAGCAACTTATAACCATGAATGATTTTCTGTAGTAAACTTATTCTAGCAACCTTGATCTTGCTCTTCCTATAGAATATGAGAAGATAAACTTCAAATTCATTTAAAATAACAATAGTTTGCAGTTACTTGTTATAGAGATTTATCTTGTACCTCATCTCAAGTAAAATTTGGTATAAAATGTGAGAGACTATGACAATAAATACTCAAAATATTTGTAATTGGTTTAACAATTAGGTGGATTGAATCTTCAGAAGCTACTCACCTATTTAACTCCCCAGAAAACCAATAGAAAAAAAATGCAATCTGCTATGGACTGAATATTTATGACCCCTGAAAATTAACAGGCTGAAGCCCTGATTCCCAATGTGATGGTATTTGGAAGTAAGAGTTTGAGGAGGTAATTAAATCATGAGGATGGTGTCCTCCTGAATTGAATTAGTGCCCATATGAGAGAAGATTCAAGAAAGTTGATCTCCCTCTACCATATGAAGATACAAGAAGACAGTGATCTGTAAATCAGGAAGATGGCTCTCACTGGAATGCAACCATGCTGACACCTGATCTCAGATTTCCAGCCTCTAGAAATATGAAACTATAACCTATTGTTTAAGCTAGCCAGTGTAAACAGTAACCTTTTCTAAAAAATATGCAATCATACTATAGCAACCCAAACCAAGACACAACCAGTGAAAAACGGGAAGCAGACAACATGTTTGCTGACCCTACTGCTCTGGAAACCTGATTGCAAAGCTAGAATATTGGTGACTAATAGAAGTTCCTTGCTTCTTTCAGAAAATTCTGTAAGTTAGAAAGGAGCTCATGTATGAACAAGCCAGTCTGAAAGTTGAGATTAAAGAAAACAAACTTCTTAATGGAGACACTTTCTACCTGTGGCATCTATCTATTCTGACTCGCAAGGCTAGAAAAGTCAACTGCTTTTATGCTCTAAACAGAAGAAGCTATGTCTGTCCTTCAGAGCCTTTCTTTAAATTCTCTCTTAAATACAACTTTTTTTAGTCAAACAATGAGAGCAGCCCAGGGACAAGGGTCAGATTAGTTCCCTACTTGAAGCCTATATTTTTGAAAGACCTTAACCTAACCAGTATTAAATTTAAAGAGAGCAGAGTTCACGCAAAGATGCAGTAAAAAATAAAATATCTCAGAGACTTAAGAACTATTAATAAAATTAATGAGTGTGGTGCCTTTCACATGAATTTTATTGGAAGCAAGTAGACTTAGAAGATTATGAAGTTTCTGAGTGATCTCTATTGTCAAAGAAGCTGTGAGTTTGACCAGCAAGAGCCTATAATTATCCCTAATACAGTGTTCTTGAAGTACTCTTAATGCCCATTTCAGTGATGGCAAAAAAAAAAAAACTGGTAATGGACAGAATAATGCCCAATCCTACCCCAGAGAGAAGAACTAGGGGATTTTATGGAAAACAGACAAGAGAGTTCCCCTCAGAAATCAGGACAAGAGTCTAATGGAACAGTTTACTCCACTACTAGAATAAATATCCTAAAATTCTTCAGAAGTTCTTATTTTTGTCATTGCTATGGAACAATGACAACTCCCATTCTTCCTGCTTTAACAGGAGATTATCATGGTGGTTTTTTGTTCCGGCTCCATCACTGTATACCAGGTGTCAGAGACATATACCACTCTCGTATTAGTTTATGAGTTACCAGATGGGAAAGGGCCAAGTTCAAACTTGGCAAAAAAGAAAATACAACAACATTTAGCCTCAGTTTTTATGCAGATGGGATAATTTAAAGAAATCTGACTACCTCTACTGGAAAAAGTATGGTCTACATGTGGGAAGCAGGCACCCATGGAGGTGATCAGAGAAGCACACCGAGTCTGACTGTCCAACAATATGTTTGCTACATTTTCCCTTTAGCAATAGAATCTTAGGGTTTTAGCTGGTCAGTTGTTCACTCAGCTTATGAATTCACAAGACCTTTTCGCAGTTACGCATAGCCATTGTATCTAAGCTTGGCCAATTTTTGGAAAAGGAAATTATGTAACTTCTAAGTTGTTGCCTTAAAAGCAAAGATGTTTGCTTTGGACTCTTCTTGACTACTTCAGTTACAGTGTGGACAGTGGTGAACTAGCTTTGAAAGAGTAGACAAGTACAACACACTAAAGGATGATGAAATCATTGGAGGAGTGAAACTGGGTGGACCCTGAATGACCTAGGAAAGCAGAGCCACCCCGCTCAGCTTGGACTGCTCACTCCTGGACTGTTACACACATGAAAAATAAATTTAGAATTTAAGCTCCTATGTGTTGGAGTATTTTGTTATAGCCATTTAATCTGTATCGTAACACAATATACAATTCAATCTGATAAACCACGGCTGTAAAGGGCAGATATGATTGTGAAACAAAATCAAATCTCTAAAGCTATGTTTCTGAAAGAAAACAATAAACTTGTATAGAACGGACATAGTGAAAGACTTTTTCTAGCGAAAACCAGGAAAGTATCAAATAGCTTCTGGGAGACCTGCTGTGATGATGTTTCAACACAGATGTTAGACTCAGGCACTTTTCATTTAATTTCAAAAGGTGCGCCATATGTACATGTCTCAATAAACGATCATATTTTATAATTATAAGACACTTTAAATCATAGTCAGACACATCCAGATGCCAAATAAGTCAAAACCTTCAGTATTCAAAACATTACTCAAATATAATTTATACACCTGGGAAATCACAGTTAATGATTTGGAAAGCAATTCTGAATGTGCCATTATATGCCCAAATGGTACAAAGTCTTGAGGACATAGAAAAAGACATTGCACCTACAATTAAGGATATTTCATCCTTGTTGAAAATACAAAACTAACCTGCTCCAAACAATTAAAGAGACATTTACTGTTAAAAATGAATGCTTCTGGCTATAATCCAATTAAAATTATTAGTGTTGATATATGATATACTGGTGAGTTAAAAACAAGTGACTAAGGCAACACTGTGGTCCACTGAAGAAGGGAATGGCAAGCCACTTCAGTATTCTTGCCTTGAGAACCCCATGAACAGTATGAAAAGGCAAAATGATAGGATACCAAAAGAGAAACTCCCCAGGTTGGTAGGTACCCAATATGCTACTGGAGATAAGTGGCGAAGTAACTCCAGACAGAATGAAGGGATGGAGCCAAAGCAAAAACAATACCCAGTTATGGATGTGACTGGTGATAGAAGCAAGATCTGATGAAAACTCAGCAGTGGCCACAGGACTGGAAAAGGTCAGTTTTCATTCCAATTCCAAAGAAAGGCAATGCTGAAGGAGATCAACCCTGAGATTTCTTTGGAAGGAATGATAATAAAACTGAAGCTCCAGTACTTTGGCCACCTTATGCGAAGAGTTGACTCATTGGAAAAGACCCTGATGCTGGGAGGGATTGGGGGCAGGAGGAGAAGGGGACGACAGAGGATGAGATGGCTGGATGGCATCACTGACTCAATGGATGTGAGCCTGAGTGAACTCCGGGAGTTGCTGATGGACAGGGAGGCCTGGTGTGCTGCGATTCATGGGGTCGCAAAGAGTCGGACACGACTGAGCGACTGAACTGAACTGAACTGAAGGCAACACAACTGGAAAGCCCTGCCAGCACAGTAACAAAACTAAAGTAGACATGATTGAGGATCCATTTCCTCCTGGTATTTAATCCTGTCTATTTGCTTACTTGGTGAATCCTAACTAACTGACCAACCATAATCCTTGCAAAAACAGTCTTAAGAAAGTTTTTTTCTGACACTTATCAAGATAAGATTGCATCAACAATCCAAAGCAGGTGATACAAAGATGAGTACAACTTTCCACTGCAAAATTTTTTAGCATTTAAACACAAAAACTGTTAACCAGCACTAATCCACAAGGACACATGATTCTCCTTTCTCCTCTCAATAATATTTCAGACTTTTTCCAACTCTTCAATGTGTCCTTTGATGCTCCCAATCTGCTTCAGCTAAATAAAGCCTATTATCATCTCTTTGAGTCACTTAAAATATATTTTTTATAGCACAGAATTATACTGATAAGCTTCACCCACAAAAACATAACATTGAATATGTGATCAGTGGCTGACAGAGAAAGAGAGAAAACGTGCTTTTCTCCATATCTATGACCATAGATTAGTTACTTTGTGAGTAAGTCATTCATTTGACATCTCTAAAGATGAGGAAAGTATCCACTAAGGCAAGATTCCTCATGTCTGAACTGTGATCTCCTGTTAAGTCTACCCGTCTGGTGCCAGTATATGCTGAAGGCCATCCCCATGCCAGACATTATAGGCTTGTGGCAAATATCAGTTGCATTCAAATTGATATGTGCATTCTCAAATCCCTAGTACTGGAGTCAGGGCCTTTTCCAGAGTAACAACAGGAATGTTCAGAACTTACTTTCATTATTCTTTGATTCCGTTGACACTTTTTCATTCTTTTCCCATTAACCTTTCTCCCTCATGTCCAGAGAATAACTGCTAGTTTCTTTTGGGTCATTATTTTCACTTATCATCAGAGGTTGACCTTACACTATTATTTCACTGTATTTTTAAGTTCACAAATATTTTCAGACTTCTACATTATGCATCACAGAGGATCACGTAGCACCAGGACTTAAAAGCCAACAGTGCCCCTACTGAAAAAGTATTCCACTTTGGCCATTCCACTAACATTTGTAGACATAAAGGAACAATCGTGGTTTAGTTGCTAAGATGTGTCTCTCTCTTAAGACTCAATGGACTGTAGTCTGCCAGGCTCCTCTGTCCCTGGGATTCTCCAGGCAAGAATACTGGAGTGGGTTGCCATGCCCTTCTCCAGGGGATCTTCCTGACCCAGCAATCAAACTTGGGTCTCCTGAATTGAAGGCAGATTCTTTACTGACTGAGCTACAAGGAACATCCAATGGAGGGGTAGAAAACATTAAAGCTTGTAGTGATTTTTGGCAAGAGTCTTTATGTAAGACCGAGAAGTTTTCATGTGTTTTAGTAGATAATGATAAACTACTGAATGTTTTTAGGAAGCGGATAATAGAGTCAGTCTGTATTTAAGAAGGTCAATCCAGAAATTATGCAGAGAAATGAGGAAGCTACTAGAGGAGAGAAAGAGGGAGAAACTAAAGGAGTATCAGAAATATAAGACCTGCAATAGTTCACAGCCTAGACATTTCAGGAAAAGAAGAAATAGAATTAAAGATGATTCTGGATTTTAAGGTTTGAATGACAGAGAGAACATCAATGCTACTGGCAGGGATGAGGCAGACAGGAAAAAAACCATGATAAAATCATGAACTCCGTTTTAGATATGTGTAGTCATGTTGCCAAATACTCATACTAGAAGTTAAGTTTATATGAAAAAAAAAATGACTTCTGTATTTGTTTCGGTAGTCTGGCCTTTGTTCATTTCTTATTAGTAGGGGAGAGAAATAGATAAGGTACAATCTAGTTTAAAATCAGTTTAAATATAGTGTCTTTTCAATAAAATATGCTCAGATGATAGATAATTTGCTTGAGGAGGAATATGGCTTATAATCCTTATGGTATGGGAGAGGAAACATAAAATCCTCTGACGTTCACGTTGTCTCACTCTTACTCCTCCAGTGGTTCAACAATACCCTCTGATCTCCTGGATTCTGGCTGATCTGTCTCTTCTGAAGCTAAAGTCTATGGCTAACATACCTCGGAGACCATGCTTTGACAAAAACACTGTGACTGCTGTGGCACATACACTGTTTGCTGTGGAATAACCACTAATCTGACTACCTTCACCTCAGATCTTGCTATAAAACCCTGATGCTTGGCTGCAAGTTTTATTTGGTGCTGGTAAGAGTGGTCCCCTTGACAGAGCTCACTTCATCCCAACAATGGTGACCCATTTCTGACAAGATCTGCATGAGAATCTATGCCTTAGAAAAGAATATCCTAGGAATATTTTTTACCCTTAGAGGCTACGCTGAGCAGCTCACTTTGAAGGGATTTTTAACCAACTGTTTACCCAATACCCTGCAAGTATCCTCTCCCTGAAGTCTCAGTAGGAAACAGGAGCTTCCTTCTAGTGTTGTCTCATTTCCAATTCTCTTTGGGCAAAGCTTTGCTAAGAAGAGAAAATATGGAACCACTTTTGGGTGCTTTAATTTCCTCTCTCTTTCTTCCTTCCAAAATCCACTGGGCCAAGACTCCATGGAGGGGAATGTCACGCTCTATATATTACAGGAGAGCTCTAAAATGATTCCTTCAGAATGTGTTGTTTATTTTAAAATATAGGAAATATAAAAATAATAGAACTCCTCTCTCTAACATAACTGATAGTTTCCTCTATAATTATGGCAGGAAAATGCCAGCATTAATCTCAACTTTGAGAAGTCTTTCTTACAAATACTTCTTTATTACTTCCTCATTTTTATTTCTTGGGTATATTTCTTAGTATTCCCTCTGTAACAAGTCTTAATGTCCCATTGGCATACTGTTGCCTCAGACAAACCAAGACAATGGTCTTGTACTCTGAAAGGCAAAATAAAAAAGCATATCACTAATCTTCAAAATACTACTCCATTGCACATGTTTAGTTTAAACTACCTGCAGAACGTTTATGAAAATAAATCCCCCTTGGTAACTCAGAGATTTGTTTCCCCCATTTTAAACTGTAAACAATGTTATAGTTTTAATTTGGCCTCTTATTATGATTAATCATCATCACTAATGGAGTTTGACTCCCTATTTTTCATTCAAAAGTAGGGAGTCAAGAAACACCTGGAGTAACAGGCAAATTTGACCTTGGAATGTGGAATGAAGCAGGGCAAAGACTAATAAGAGTTTTGCCAAGAAAATGCACTGGTCATAGCAAACACCCTCTTCCAACAACACAAGAGAAGACTCTACACATGGACATCACCAGATGGTCAACACTGAAATCAGATAGATTATATTCTCTGCAGCCAAAGTTGGAGAAGCTCTATACAGTCAGCAAAAACAAGACCAGGAGCTGACTGTGGCTCAGATCATGAGCTCCTTATTGCCAAATTCGGACTTAAATTGAAGAAAGTAGGGAAAACCGCTAGACCATTCAGGTATGACCTAAATCAAATCCCTTATGATTATATAGTGGAAGTGAGAAATATGTTTAAGGGCCTAGATCTGATAGATAAGAGTGCCTGATGAACTATGGAATGAGGTTCATGACACTGTACAGGAGACAGTGATCAAGACCATCCTCATGGAAAAAAAATGGAAAAAGCAAAATGGCTGTCTGGAGAGGCCTTACAAATAGCTGTGAAAAGAAGAGAAGCAAAAAGCAAAGGAGAAAAGGAAAGATATAAGCATCTGAATGCAGAGTTCCAAAGAATAGCAAGAAGAGATAAGAAAGCCTTCTTCAGTGATCAATGCAAAGAAATAGAGGAAAACAACAGAATGGGAAAGACTAGAGATCTCTTCAAGAAAATTAGAGATACCAAGAGAACATTTCATGCAAGGATGGGCTCGATAAAGGACAGAAATGGTCTGGACCTAACAGAAGCAGAAGATATTAAGAAGAGGTGGCAAGAATACACGGAAGAACTGTACAAAAAAGATCTTCATGACCCAGATAATCATGATGATGTGTTGACTAATCTAGAGCCAGACATCTTGGAATGTGAAGTCAAGTGGGCCTTAGAAAGCATCACTACGAACAAAGCTAGTGGAGGTGATGGAATTCCAGTTGAGCTGTTTCAAATCCTGGAAGATGATGCTGTGAAAGTGCTGCACTCAATATGCCAGCAAATTTGGAAAACTCAGCAGTGGCCACAGGACTGGAAAAGGTCAGTTTTTATTCCAATCCCAAAGAAAGGCAATGCCAAAGAATGCTCAAACTACCGCACAATTGCACTCATCTCACATGCTAGTAAAGTAATGCTCAAAATTCTCTAAGCCAGGCCTCAGCAATACGTGAACCGTGAACTTCCAGATCTTCAAGCTGGTTTTAGAAAAGGCAGAGGAAGCAGAGATCAAATTGCCAACATCTGCTGGATCATCAAAAAAGCAAGAGAGTTCCAGAAAAACATCTCTTTCTGCTTTCTTGACTATGCCAAAGCCTTTGACTGTGTGGATCACGATAGACTGTGGAAAATTCTGAGAGAGATGGGAATACCAGACCACCTGACCTGTCTCTTGAGAAATCTGTATGCAGGTCAGGAAGCAACAGTCAGAACTGGACATGGAACAACAGACTGGTTCCAAAGAGGAAAAGGAGTATGTCAAGGCTGTATATTGTCACCCTGCTTATTTAACTTATATGCAGAATACATCATGAGGAACGCTGGACTGGAAGAAACACAAGCTGGAATCAAGATTGCTGGGAGACATATCAATAACCTCAGATATGCAGACACCACCCTTATGGCAGAAAGTGAAGAGGAACTAAAGAGCCTCTTGATGAAAGAGAAAGAGGAGAGTCAAAAAGTTGGCTTAAATCTCAACATTCAGAAAACGAAGATCATGGCATCCAGTCCCATCACTTCATGGGAAGTAGATGGGGAAACAGTGGAAACAGTGTCAGACTTTATTTTTCTGGGCTCCAAAATCACTGCAGATGGTGACTGCAGCCATGAAATTAAAAGACACTTACTCCTTGGAAGGAAAGTTATAACCAACCTAGATAGCATATTCAGTAGCAGAGATATTACTTTGCCGACTAAGGTCCATCTAGTCAAGGCTATGGTTTTTCCTGTGGTCATGTATGGTTATGAGAGTTGGACTGTGAAGAACGCTGAGCACTGAAGAATTGATGCTTTTGAACTGTGGTGTTGGAGAAGACTCTTGTGAGTCCTTTGGACTGCAAGGAGAGCCAACCAGTCCATTCTGAAGGAGATCGGCCCTGGGATTTCTTTCGAATGAATGATGCTGAGGCTGAAGCTCCAGTACTTTGGCCACCTCATTCAAAGAGTTGACTCATTGGAAAAGACTCTGATGTTGGGAGGTATTGGGGGCAGGAGGAGAAGGGGATGACCAAGGATGAGATGGCTGGATGGCATCACTGATTCCATGGGCGTGGGTCTGGCTGAACTCCAGGAGTTGGTGATGGACAGGGAGGCCCGGCGTGCTGCGATTCATGGGGTCGCAAAGAGTCAGACACAACTGAGCGACTGAACTGAAGTGAACTGAACTGAATCGAGTTTCACTGTAAACCAGGAATAATTTTTATGCCCTCAAACCATATAAAGAAATACTTGGTTTCCTGGAAAATATAATAAAATTTCATATTTCCAACCATAATTTTCAGGATCAAAGATCCAGGACCCACCTTTACTTAACAAAGCTAACTATCTTGTTGTGCCAAATATAAATATCAGTGGAAAACATAGACAGACAGGTCTTCAAATGTGGAAAGTCAAGAGAGGAATCATAGGAGAAAAATAAGATAATCAGATCACAGTTAAGAGTCAACTATCTCATAGATAACTAAGGTCAAAGCAAACAGACCTAGGACCAGATACAATGAAGTCAGAGCCAAAGGCAGCAGGAGAGAGGACAGACTGCTCACTAAAGCCAGCTGGGAAATGTCCATATTGGCAGAAACAAAAGCAGCCAAAGGCCACCAGGCATCAGGGTAAATCAGTTTTAGGAAGCCTAGTGATGAGATGAGGATTTAGGATTGATAGTCTAATCCCTTTGTTCTCACAGGAACTGGTTTTAAATGAGCCGGTGTATCACTTAGAGACTGATCATTTTTTCCTGTGGCTGAGGTTATTGCTGACATTTCCCTCACAAAGCAACTGGAGATTCTGAGTACAGATGGCTGGAATTGAGAAAACAAAAATCAAGATCCATATATCAGGGGGTTCAGACTGACTTCAGGTGGGGATGACTGTTGGGATAGCAGTACTTCATGTAAAAAGGGCAAATAGAGATGGGATCAGACTTTTGCAGAGCATGAGAGGATCTTGGGTAATTGTCTGGAACATGAAATGGTACCTATGAGTTGCCTGTGGATAAGAAGATTCAAGATATATGAGTAGCTTAAACAAGGTGCAAACTGGACAGTGTTCAAGCTGAAGCAATGGGAATCACAAATCCAGAGAAAACAACGCAAAATCACTAGGTGGTCTCAGTTTAAGGAGACTTCTATTTAGCTGGTTATTTTTCACTTAGAGAAATGAAAAGTATATTAAAAACTGGTAAAAGTCCAAATTCTCTATGATATGAGGACAAGATAGGTTTCATCTGTCCAGTCATTTTCAATTCGTAAGCTCACTAATAGTAATTCATTAAAGTCTTTTTCAGTAATAGTCAATGTGAACTCAAACATCATTGGAGCACTTGAAATTCATCAAGTTAGCAGGGCCCGAGTTATTAATAAGTGCATTTTAAGTGTTCTTAAGTATTTTGAAGTATTTATGTAGAAGCCATTTTTTTCTGAGTTATTGTCAAGGAATGAAGTAATATCCCTTCCTCTGTGTACTTGTTACTTTTCTGGAAGTCCTCATTTCATATAGAATGGAGTATTTAATGCACCTCCTGATTCAACTAATGGCTACCAGTACCTCCTTTTGGTAAGCATTTAGGTCCCTCGTGTGAAGAATGTAAAGATAAATGACATATAGTCCATGTGTTCAGTCAGTCAGTTCAGTCACTCAGTCATGTCCGACTCTGTGACTCCATGTACTGCAGCATACCAGGCTTCCCTGTCCATCACCAACTCCCGGAGTTCACCCAAACTCACGTCCATTGAGTCGGTGATGCCATCCAGCCATCTCATCCTCTGTCGTTTCCTTCTCCTCCCACCTTCAATCTTTCCCAGCATCAGTGTCTTTTCCATTGAGTCAGTTCTTCACATCAAGTGGCCAAAGGATTGGAGTTTCAGCCTCAGCATCAGTCCTTCCAATGAATATTCAGGATTGATTTCCTTTAGGATGGACTGGTTGGATCTCCTTGCAGTCCAAGGGACTCTCAAGAGTCTTCTCCAACACCACACTTCAAAAGCATCAATTCTTCAGTGCTCAGCTTTCTTTAGAGTCCAGCTCTCACACCCATACATGACCACTGGAAAAAACATAGCTTTGACGAAATGGACCTTTGCTGACAAAGCAATGTCTCTGCTTTTTACTATGTTGTCTAGGTTGGTCATAGCTTTCCTTCCAAGAAGGAAGCATCTTTTAATTTCATGGCTCAGTCACCATCTGCAGTGATTTTGGAACCCAAAAATATAAAGTCCCTCATGGTTTCCATTATTTCCCCCATCTAAGTACTTCAGGATAAATATAACTGGAGATGCATTCCACATCCATTGTTTTCCTATTAAGTGTCTTCAGTACTTCAGAATTAATGTAATTGGAGATGGGAGAGGACTATATAATGATGTTTCTGAATTCCATTTCTTCTGAAAAATAGACATTTTGCTTTTACAGAAGTGACAGATAGATTCAAGGGATTAGATCTGATAGACAATGTTCCTGAAAAATTATGGATAAGAAGTTCATAAGACTGTACAGGAGGTGGTGATAAAAATCATCCCCAAGAAAAAGAAATTCAAAATGGCTATCTACAGAGGCCTTACAAATAGCTGAGAAAAGAAGAGAAGCAAAATGCAAAGGAGAAGAGGAACAATATACCCATTTGAATACAGAGTTCTGAGAAAATAGCAAGGAGATAAAAGGAAGCCTTTTTAAGTGAATAATGTAACAAAATAGAGGGAAACAAAAGAATGTGAAAGACTAAAGATCTCTTAAAGAAAATTAGAGATATCAATGGAAACTTCATGCAAATATGTGCAAAATAAAGGACAGAAACAGTATGGACCTAACAGAAGGAAAAGATATTAAGAGGTGGCAAGAATACACAGAAACTGCACAAAAAAGATCTTCATGACCCAGATAACCATGATGGTGAGATCACTTACCTAGAGCCAGACATCCTGCAGTGTGTGAAGTCAAGGGGCCTTAAGAAGCATCAGTACGAACAAAGCTAGTGGAGGGGATAGAATTCCAGCTGAGCTATTCAAATCCTAAAAGATGACGTTGTTAGAGCACTGCACATTATGCCAGCAAATTTGGAAAACTCAGCAGTGGCCAAAGGACTGGAAAAGGTCAGTTTTCATTCCAAACCCAAAGAAGGTCAATGCTAAAGAATGTTCAAGCTACTGCACAACTGCATTCATTTTACATGCCAGCAAGCGATGCTCAAAATCCTTCAAGCTATGCTTCAACAGTACATGAACCAAGAACTTCCAGATGTACAAGCAGGATTTAGAAAAGGCACAGGAACCAGAAATCAAATTGCTAACATCTGTTGGATCATAAAAAAAAAGCAGAGAATTCCAGAAAACATCTATTTCTGCTTCATTGCACTAAAGTTTTTGACTGTGTGCATCACAACAAATTGTGGAAAATTCTTAGAAATGGGAATACCCATCTTTTCTGCCTTTTGAGAAACCTATATGCAGATCAAGAAGCAACAGTTAGAACTGGACATGGAACAATAAGCTGGTTATTGTCACACTGTTTATTTAACTTATATGTAGAGTACATCAGGCAAAATGGCAGGCTGGATGAAGTACAAGCTGGAATCAAGACTGTGGGGAGAAATATCAATAACCATAGATATGCAGATGACACCACCCTTATGGCAGAAGGTAAAGAGAGACTAAAAAGCCTCTTGATGAAAGTGAAAGAAGAGAGGGGAAAAGCTGGCTTACAACTCAGCATTCAGAAAAATAAGATCATGGCATCCAGTCCCATCACTTCATGGCAAACAGATGGGGAAACAATGGAAACAGTGAGATACTTTATTTTGGGAGGCTCCAAAATAACTACAGACGATGACTACAGCCATGAAATTAAAAGATGCTGGCTCCTTGGATGAAAAGCTATGACAAAACTAGACAGTGTTTTAAAAAGCAGAAACATTACTTTGCTGACAAAAGTGCATATAGTCAAAGCTGTAGTTTTTCTAGCAGTCATGTACAGATATGAGAGTTGGACCACAAAGAAGGCTGAGAGCTGAGGAACTGATGCCTTCGAGCTGTGGTGTTGGAGAAGACTCATGAGAGTCCCTTGGACAGCAAGATCAAACCAGTCCATCCTAAAAGAAATCAGTCCTGAATAGTCATTGGAAGCACTGGTGATGAAGCTGACACAAACTGAATCACTGTAAAATACCTTGATAATGGGGAAGATTGAAGGCTGGAAGAGAAGTAGACAAAAGAGGATGAGATGGTTGGATGGCATCACTGATTAAATAGATATGAGTTTGAGCAAACTCCAGGAAATAGTGAAAGATAGGGAGCCTGGTGTGCGCAGTTCATGGGATCACAAGGAGTCAGACATGACTGAGTGACTCAACACAACTGCAGGTTTTAACAATAACAAATCACTCATCCTAAATTGTGCATTTTGACTGGAAAAGATAGGCTAAATATAGGGAAGTAAAGGTCTTCTATTTGCAATGCAAACTGGGATTTTTCCATTTGTTAAAGTATTATCAGCTTGAGTTCCTTTAGGTGAAGTGAGGAAATACAAAAAAAACTTCATCGTGTACTCCATCTATCTTTCATAAAAGTATTTCTTAAATCATAATTATAATTTTTATTATTGGATTGTTTATGCAATGCCTGCTTTCCCCATTTAAGTTTCATGACTATAAGGACATTTGTGTGATAATGTGATCCATCATTGCCCATCCAACTCTAGAAAAATCTCAATCATGAGAAAATGAACAGAATGTAGGCTATATTTCAGGACTGTGAATAGGACATGAAACAGGCTCAAATGAGCTCTTCAAATCCACAGTAGCCAGGATTATGGGATTGTATTAAAGGCAATGCAGTATCTCACTGAACTCAAGGTCATCTTCATTTTGAGAGATGTCAAGAGACCAGATTGGTTGCAAGGCCTCTAGAAGACCTCGATCCTTTCCAGGTCACCTATGCCAATAAGCACACAGGTGTTTCTTGAGAGACCTTTGAGATAAAAAAATACTTTTGAGAATAGAAGGTCACCCTTGACAGTCTGTCTCACAACACATTAATAAAGCTGTTTAATCAGCCAGCTTTTGATAGGGTCCAGACTATTTACTATGCTATGTCAGATTTAGCAGTTCGATAAATAAGCATATTCAGGTCACTGAACACTGCCCTTTCACCTTTGAAACATTTTCTAGGCCAATCTTATTGAGAAATACATGTAATTCTTTCCATTTTAAAGAAGTTTTCACATTGTCTTTTAGTGATGAGTTTTTATATAACGTTCTAGAATGAACTCCAGACATCCCAGCAGGAGGTTGTATTACACATAAAAGCATTGCTTAACTGACACCAGTTTTGGACCCCTGCCATTTGTGTATAACTTCTTGTTTTTGCCCTTGAAAGAACTGTATATAAATAGACTCAAAATAAACTCTTTATGGAGTCAGAAGTTGAACATACGTCTGAAACGTCACAGCATTCTTTGCAGCCAATGTAAGACTGTCTATAGATTACCATTTTTATTTTCAATAATAAACATTCCTTTGGAGCTAAGTTCTAGGGTTTAAAGCACAGCTCAACAATTTTTTCTATATAGAAACAACATATTTTAAAATTTTATTGCCTGCCAATGTGGTACCACTGGTAATTTTATAATAGTTAAATGACAAAAATATATGTCATAACTCTCAGCACAAATAGCTTTTTTACTAGTTAGCACCAATCTTTGGCTTTATTTGCCCATATTGCAGAGTGCCAAATGTAATACAAATCAAATTTTCTCTAAATATGTACATATAGGTAGTCCTCAATATAAATGTACTCAGCAAATAATTATGAATGAAATTTAATTTTCAAGGAAAGAATAAATTTAAATGTCAAATTAAAAACTTTGAGTTAAAACTGTATCTAAATATTTTTTCAAGTTCAGACTACTGATTAATTTGTGATATAATTAAAGAAAGTAGAGAAAACCGCTAGACCATTCAGGTATGACCTAAATTAAGTTCCTTAGTATTATACAATTGAAATGGGAAATAGATTTAAGGGACTATATCTGATAGAGTGCCTGATGAACTATGGAATGAGGTTCATGACACCGTACAGGAGACAGAAATCAAGATCATCTCCAAGAAAAAGAAACGCAAAAAAGCAAAATGGTTGTCTGTGGAGGCCTTACAAATAGCTGTGAAAAGGAGAGAAGTGAAAAACGAAGGGGGAAAGGAAAGATATAAGCATCTGAATGCAGATTTCCAAAGAATAGCAAAGAGAGATAAGAAAGCCTTCCTCAATGACCAATGCAAAGTAATAGAGGAAAACAATACAATGGGAAAGATTACAGATCTCTTCAAGAAAATTTGAACATTTCATGTGAAGATGGGCTCAACAAAGGACAGAAATGGTATGGACCTAACAGAAGCAGAAGTATCAAGAAGAGGTAGCAAGAATACACAGGAGAACTGTGCAAAAAAGATCTTCATGACTCAGATAAGCATGATAGTGTGATCACTCACCTAGAGCCAGACATCCTGGAATGTGAAGTCAAGTGGGCCTTAGGAAGCATCACTAACAACAAAGATAGAGGAGGTGATGGAATTTAAGTTGAGCTATTTCAAATCCTGAAAGATGATGCTGTGAAAGTGATGCATTCAATATGCCAGCAAATTTGGAAAACTCAGCAGTGGCCACAGGACTGGAAAAGGTCCGTTCTCTTTCCAGTCCCAAAGAAAGTTAGCGCTAAAGAATGTTCAAACTACCACACAATTCCACTCATCTCACATGTTAGTAAAGTAATACTCAAAATTCTCCAAGCCAGGCTTCAGCAATATGTGAACCATGAACTTCCAGATCTTCAAGCTGGTTTTAGAAAAGGCAGAGGAAGCAGAGATCAAATTGCCAACATCTGCTGGATCATCAAAAAAGCAAGAGAGTTCCAGAAAAACATCTCTTTCTGCTTTCTTGACTATGCCAAAGCCTTTGACTGTGTGGATCACAACAAACTGTGGAAATTCTGAAAGAGATGGGAATACCAAACCACCCGACCTGCCTCTTGAGAAATCTGTATGCAGGTCAGGAAGCAACAGTTAGAACTGGACATGGAACAACAGACTGGTTCCAAATAGGAAAAGGAGTACATCAAGGCTGTATATTGTCACTCTGCTTATTTAACTTATATGCAGAGTACATCATGAGAAATACTGGATTGGATAAGCACAAGCTGGAATTAAGATTTCCAGGAGAAATATCAATAACCTCAGATATGCAGATGACACCACCCATATGGCAGAAAGCAAAGAAGAACTAATGAGCCTCTTGATGAAAGTGAAAGAGGAGAGTGAAAAAGTTGGCTTAAAGCTCAACATTCAGAAAACGAAGATCATGGCATCCGGTCCCATCACTTCATGGCAAATAGACTGGGAAACAGTGGAAACAGTGTCAGACTTTATTTGAGGGGCTCTAAAATCACTGCAGATGGTGACTGTAGCCACCAAATTAAAAGATGCTTACTCCTTGGAAGGAAATTTATGATCAACCCAGATAGCATATTAAAAAGCAGAGACATTACTTTGCCAACAAAGGTCCGTCTAGTCAAGGCTATGGTTTTTCCAGTGGTCATGTATGGATGTGAGAGTTGCACTGTGAAGAAAGCTGAGCACTGAAGAAATGATGCTTTTGAACTGTGGTGTTGGAGAAGACTTTTGAAAGTCATTTGTACTGCAAAGAGATAATTTAACCAGTCCATGCTAAAGGAGATCAATCCTACTCTAATACTTTAGCCACCTGATACGAAGAGCTGACTCATTTGAAAAGACCCTGATGCTGGGAAAGATTAAGGGCAGGAGAAGAAGGGGACAACAGAGGATGAGATGTTTGGATGGCATCACTGACTCAATAGACATGAGTTTGGGTAAACTCTGGGAGTTGGTGATAGACAGGGAGGCCTGGTGTGCTGCAGTCCATGGGTTTGCAAAGAGTCAGATACGACTGAGCAACTGAACTGAACTGATTCTTATATTTAAAGATGCTTTTGAAGTTGAAGAAATATATTAATCAGAATTACCTATATTTTGCTTTGGTGACAAATGCCACCAAAATCAAAATGGTATAATACAACAAAGTTTATTTCTCACTCAGATAAGGTCCACTATCCAGGCATCCTTGATGTTGTTGCATTTCCTTCTCCTTTCAGGCTTCACCAGAATAAAGGTGAACATGGAAACTATCACACTAGTTTTTAAGGAGTTAAGGCCCATAGTAATTCTTATCATCCTCAGTCACAGATTATGGGAGAGACTAGTTACATAGTCCCACCTGGTGCAAATGATGTTTTTCTTAAATGCAAAAAGGTGAGAAGAACTGGTGATATCAGTGAACACATATAATGTTAACCTCAAAACTCCATCATAGTAAGACAGATTTGTCTTAAAGCTGTTTTTCTCTGGACTTGGTTGACTAACATAGCCCCAAATAAGGTCCACCAGGAACCTCAGAATGAGACTCATTAAGAAAAATGGTCTTTGAAGATGTAATTAGTTAAGATGAGGTCATGCAGGATTAGAATGGGTCATAAATTCAATGACTGGTGCCCTTATAAGAAAGTCAGTTGAAGACACAGTGAGACACCATTTGGAAACAGAGATTAGTGATGATTGGAGTACTGCACTCATAAACCAAGGAATGCCACGATTGCCAGCAACCACCAGCAACGAGACATGAAACAGATTCTTCCTCAGAGCTTCTAGAATAAAACAGTCTTGCTAACATCTTGATTTCAGATTTCTAGCCTCCAAATTCGTATGAGAATAAGCTTGTTATTTTAAGCCACCTCATTTGTAGCCATCTGCTATGCCAGCCCGAGGAAATGAATGTACGGCCTCCAAAACAAAGTGATAGGTAGACAGTTTCATCACTTCTCCTCCGTTTTGGACCTACAGACACAGGCAGAGACACTGTCACACCAACTCACTGAGAGGTCTGACCCTATTTTAACCACTTAGGTTATTCAACTTGAGGAAAGTCATAAAAAAGATGACACCGAATCACTTAAACTCATGAGGACATTTAATTATCAACCAAATGATTTAATCATCAGCTCTCCTTCTGTTAATATTCTATTGCATTTGCTCTGGAACTCTGAAAATTCATGCAGAATTTGAAGTCTCCTGGGAAGCCAAGAAAAAAGAATAGCAGTAATGATCTGTACATTTTCTTAGACGTTTGCTAGTGATACTCACATACACCTCAGTGATGAAGAAGTTAGGCATGTTGAGTTGGGGGCTACAACTACAGTTAAACACTTACAAGAATGTTGGAATTTCTGTTCCAAGGTCAGTTCAGTTCATTTCAGTTGCTCAGTCATGTCCAACTCTTTGTGACCCCATGAATTGCAGCACGCCAGGCCTCCCTGTCCATCACCAACTCTTGGAGTTCACTCAGACTCACGCCCATTGAGTCCGTGATGCCATCCAGCCATCTCATCCTCTGTCGTCCCTTCTCCTCCTACCCCCAATCCCTCCCAGCATCAGGGTCTTTTCCAATGAGTCAACTCTTCTCATGAGGTGGCCAAAGTACTGGAGCTTCAGCTTTAGCATCACTCCTTCCAAAGAAATCCCAGGGTTGATCTCCTTCAGAATGGACGGGTTGGATCTCCTTGCAGTCACTATTTAGCAATTTCACAAATAGCTAAATGAGATATCAGAAGTTGGTTGTCATAAAAACCAAGTCAATGGGAAGATAGACATGAAATGCTTAAATTATTCGTTCTTTTAAAGATATATTAGACACATCTCTGTAACATCTATAGATGTTATAGAGATAACATAAGATAACATCTCTCTTCCTATGAAAAGTATTTTATTCTTTACTAAAGTTGCAATCTTTCAGCCATAGATTAAATCACGTAATTTTCAGAATGTTTTCAGAATATTTTACTTTTCTAGGAATACTTTTTCCCTTAATGTTTGCAATGAAGCAGAAAGAAACCACAAAACACTGCAATTTCTATTACATCAATTCATTGATGTTAATATTTAGCTTCACTTTGCCAACAGCCACCTTTGAAGCATGCTCACTGTTCTTTGCTGTATCTTATTTCAACTCATTTATTTCAATGTTAGCATCTGAGCCTTTGCAGCATATCTAGTTATGTGGAAGAAAAATCACTGAAACGGTCTACTACATTACTGAAATATAACCAGGCATTATTATCTCTGAAGTACTGCCATGACAGCCATTTGCATAGTAACTCGAAGGGTCTAATTCGCTCCAACAATGTCCTGTGATGGGCAAGGGCTAATGTATGAGCTCTGTATTGAGAATTACAATCAAATATATCATTTTAATGTGCCCAAATGGATGCATGTATAATTCCAAAATCCATAATAACTAGTGTCATCATACCATGGTAGCTAGAATTTTCATGCTTATATTCCCACCAAGCCCACATCGTTTCCCTAATAGTGCAGTTGGTTTTAACATTACAATGCCTAGACTGAAATAGACTGAAATTATTCTTGTCATGATTGCTATTAAGTGAAACCAGAGCATTAAAATGAATAGCCGTGAGAGAGAAAGGCCAGCTTTCTAATGTCTTGTGGAATACAGTGCTTTTTGTTTTAAAATACAGGGACAAGAATCAACCTCAATTTTCTTTATATAATCCATGTAACTGAGTGACTCATTTTCTCCAGTTTACACAAAAATCAACTGTTATTCCATTTTTTCCGATATTTCTCTCAAGTACATGTTGAATATTCTTTTCACCATTTAACAGAGCTTACATCATTTTTTTTACAACTCCTGTATAAATATTTTCCAGGAAGCTTGTGCTTTCTTTAAAAAGATTTTCTTTCTACATTATGCACAAAATATATTGGGTTTACTCCATGAGCTTTTACCTAATTTCCATGTAATGAGTTTATATATAGTCTACTTGATTGTATCTGCCACTAAAACAGAAAAATCCTAAGGTGAAGAAAGAATAACCTCTATGTCTCAGCATTGTAGAATTTTTTTTTAATCTCATGATGCTAATGACAGTAATTGGCATGATAATGTTAAAAAAATATAACTTATCTGACTCTTAGTTTACAGCTTTACAGAATTAAGTGACAAGCATAAATGTAAACATGTTTGAGTGACTTTTGTACACTTAGTGAAGATAAACCACGGAGAAGGCACACATAGAACCTTCCCTCCTAGAGTTTACAGTATAGGAAAAAGTTTTAAAACAGAAAATTAAATATTTTTTTGGAGCTAGCATGCCAAACTGCCCTATCTGTGTGGTTTGTAGGTTAACTGCAGGTAACACTTCATAAAATGTTGATTTCTTCCGATTCCTCATGCAATCATGTCACTGAATTTTTCTTCAAACTGTTTTATCATGTCAACTAAATGTTCTAATTAATTACTGTCTGACAGGAAATAAAATATATACTATACTATTTAATTTCTAACCTATCTATACTGTTTGATTTTTAGTTCTTCTAAGGAGAAGGCAGTGGCAACCCACTCCAGTACTCTTGCCTGGAAAATCCATGGACGGAGGAGCCTGGTAGGCTGCAGTTCATGGGGTCCCTAGGAGTCGGACACAACTGAGCAACTTCCCTTTCACTTTTCACTTTCATGCACTGGAGAAGGAAATGGCAACCCACTCCAGTGTTCTTGCCTGGAGAATCCCAGGGACAGGGGAGCCTGGCGGGCTGCCACCTATGGGTTTGCACAGAGTCGGACACGACTGAAATGACTTAGCATAGCATAAGGAACTCATAGGCAAATAGACCACCTACCACTTAAATTATATCATAACTTCCAAATGTAATTAAGAGGAAATCAAGAAGAGCTTATTGTGCTCAGAGCACAATCAGCAATGTTAACATTAATCAGTATTAAATATAATACAAAATTATTAGCATCTACCACTTCACACTATGTGGTGAGCCTATGTACCGAATCTATTATGCTACTATTAGCGATGCAAAACCCTTTGGCATAGCCTTTTTGAAGCACTGAAATTCAAATCCAAATCATCAACCATTATACTTCATAGTGTTTACCTGCTCTTAATCTGCAGAAGGACAATTAAAAGCCATAAAATAGTGATATAAAATCTATAATAAAAAGAATTATTTCCTTCTGAGATTTGACTAGTTGACAATCTGTTGTCTTGTTACCATATATTTTAAATGAAGTAAATGATGTGTCTTGTACCAGTATTTAAAAACTGTCATTTGAATTCTTACCAAAAATAGTAATTCTGGCTAAACCTCAAAGACAAAAACATTTAGTAGGTTTGTTGAAACAGATACTTGTTTTAATTAAGGGTTCTTTTTGGTAGATGATGAAATTCTGTTATATCCTCATTAGAAATCTGCAATAAAAGAGTACACCATCTAAGAATGCCTTGAGGGTTTTTATGGAATATCAGACCTTTAAAAAATATTTTTGAGAAAAATAAGAAACCCAATTTTAGCATTGGCTGAAGAGCAGAAAAGGAACTAGTAACATTCTTAAGCACTGAAATTCAGGAATATGCTTTTTCCATCTCTGCACTAAAAAAATTTAAAGCTAGAAAAGGAACGATTAAAAAATAAATCTAAAAACAAAAACAAAAACAAATCTAAAAGTCTTAAAAATCAATTACTTGATTATTCAATTATTTGTCTGTAATATTAAACATATATATCACCTTTAAAATCATATTAATTCTAATTTCTGAAGTTGTTGCCGTAAATATTCTTAACAAAGTCAGTATTTTTCCATTTGAATGGATAAACAGCACAGAGAAACACTGTGCCAACAAGGAATTTCACAGATATATAAGCTTCCAGGATGTTTGGACCATTGCAGACACCTTGGACAAATCTTGCCCCTTCCCATGATACAGAAAATGAGAAATTGATATAGTTGCTCACATCACCAACCAGATAATTGAAGTTAGAGCCTGGGGACAAGAACCCAGAAATCATGAGCATTCATAGCAATCAACAGTCTTCTAGGATATCAACAATCAAAAATGTTTCGAGTTTACACTTGTTATCCTTCTCTTAGGAAGTTAGTCTTATTATTTGTAAATAATGGAAATGAGGGAGAAAACACCCCTTTTACCAGGCATATTTATGACTCACAGCGAGAGCACAGATGTTAAAAGTCTGCTATGAAGTGGGCTGCCATATCGTATTTTTGTGTTATAAACACAAATGAAGCATTTATGTGCGGAAATCAGAGCATGTCTATGAAGGCTGCCCAGACACTCATTGTGCAAACTTAAATTTGTGTTTCCATGCTAAATTTTACTGTTTTGGTTACAAAGATGATTCAAGTTATGTTGAATTGGATGAATTGAATCGTTTAAATAAATGTAAACATGGATGTCTTCCAATACTTAACAAAGACCATTATCTATTTTGCAAAGAAGGCGGAAGCGCATTGTCACCTCTGAAACAAAGATTCTGGCAATATCTATATAGCACCCAACTAAATTAAGATAAATAAATAAAAACAAACTTTAAAACAGCCAAATAAGTAAAATCCTTGACAGACCAAAAACAAATAGAGTATTTTGTAAGCACATAGCCATGAAATAAACAACTTTAGTAACTGAATTTCTGACATGAATAGAAAGGGGCATCGTGAGATAGAAACATATTTAAACTATTAAAAAATATCACCTCTCTCAAGTCCAGCCCATCACGTTTAGCATGTCCTTCAGTCTGCCCCATCCTAACCCATTTTTAAAAACCTGGCTATCCCAACTCCGAAGTACAAGATAACCATTCACAAGCATAGCCATGTCAGCCTCTCTGAAATTTTCCCTCTCCTTCTCCTTTTGTCTCATTTTCATTACCCCCAGTTTTTCAATTGCTCCAAGATTCACTCTGACTCCTGATTTATCTCTTGACAATACAAATTGGTCAAAAGAATTATGTTTAAGCTCAGATATCTCTCAAGGACAATCTTGAATATCTCCTCATTATCTCACACCACAACTGCACACAATGTCTGCCCATCAGTCCTATGAAACTAACTTCCTGGAACTCCTCCTCAATGTGAGAAAGGAACAGAAAGAGAGAGAAAGAGAGAAAAGAAAGAATGAGTACTATTTCTGCAGAATAAGTTCACCCCTGGAGTCCCACTACTCTGTAGCACCTGTCCGTTACATGGGGCTGGTCCATGTCAACCCATGAGGTACAAACAAGCTTTTATCTCCCCTTTTCACATTCTGTCTAGAAGATTGACTTAAAATGTACACAGCATGAATTAACTGACCAGAAGTAGCACCTAAGCAATTACAATTTCTCTTGTGAGAAATAACAAGAAGAAGAGACATTAGACTGTTGTTTTCAAAGGGAAAATGGACAACTGTCATAAATGGGGAAAGGTAATATAAACAAATGTCCATAAGTCTGTTTCATACTGATTTATATGTTATGGAACTGTGACCTTCAAAAATTAATGGGCAGTGTTATACCAGCTCTTAAATCACCTAGATTATGTTTTATACTTGTGATTCATTTACTTCAAAACACTTATGCATACACTTATACATACATTTCACAAAAACTAATGTCATAAAAATTTTAAAGATTTTATTATAACCTTTTACTTATTTACAGTATTTAACCATGAAAATTAAAACATAAAAGAAACTATTCTTTTGGCTATATGGTATAATTAACTATCTAGATACACTCATTCCTATAGGTTCTGAATTGTTGTTCAGTCGCTAAGTCGCGTCTGACTCTTTCTGACCCCATGGACTGTAGCCTACCAGGCTCCTTTGTCCATAGGGATTCTCCAGGCAAGAATGCTAGAGTGGGTTGTCATGCCCTTCTCCAGGGGATCTTCCCAACCCAGGGATCAAACCCCTGTCTACTGCATTGCAGGTAGATTCTTTACTGTCTAAACCATCAGGGAAGTGCCACACTCATTCATATAGGTTCCAAATAGGTAAAGTAACATTATAACATGAGTCTCCAAATGTTTGAAAACACATGTGACTGGATCACTCAAGGGAACACTGATACAGGGGGAGAAAACATCAACTCTATTGTTGTACCCACCACATTAAAAGTATATGCACTTGGTCAAATCTCCTAAATTCTCTGGGACTCAGATTTCTGAATTATAAAAGTGAGATAACACCTCAAGCTTAGATTCACAGGACTGTCGTAAGAATCCAATGTAAACATTTATAAAACATGAAAAGATAATATAATTACTGGGTTTTATGGCTCATCTTTAGTTTTCAATTTTTATTTAAATAATTATATTTATTCAAATGAACAATTCCACCCCTAATTCTGTTGTGTTTCATATCTTGACTCCTTGCTAATGCACAAATTAGTAATCATTATCTTTGTTCCCATTTTTTTACTGAGACTCTCCAGCAATCCATATCTAACAATTCCTTCTCGGCAGAGATTAAACCCAAAGCATTTTAAGTGTTGCTATTCTTTCTATTCCTCATCATCCTATTCAAGTAATCACCAGAATACTCTCAAAAATATCACCTAAAAATTGCATTTTCAATGAATCCCTTTAAGTAATCACATATAAAAAAAATCAAAAAAGTATTTAAGAGTCTTGGAGACATTCTCTCACACTCACCGTGGTTGCATTCCATTCAGCAATATTATTAACCTCTAAATAATTAGGGAAATAAAAGAGCTGAGAATCATTTAAATGGTAGAACTCAAAGAAAGGACCATGGAAAAAATGTAAATTGGTTTACAGTCCAAAAATAATTCTTGGTTGCATTAATGGAGCTCTCCTAAACTTTGAATTAGCAAATATAAACTCAGTGAAGACATACAGATTTAACATCTTTGTTTCATATGTTTAGTAGAGCCATGAAAATTAAAATTGATTGTAGGAAGTGGAAATGGATTTTTTATCAGACCAGAAATAAGAAGCTCCCATGAGAATCTCAGAAAACGGAATGTTAACACTAAGAAAAATTAAATTACTAAAACAATTCCAAAGCATATTTGTGGATGTGACTATGAGACATAATCATAGACCTGTGGTATTTCTAAATATAAAATTATGTGGTGAACTAATATGAATGATTTTAGATGAACATCTATATCTCTACCTATCCAAGCCAATTTACTTATAAGATAGAAAAAATAGCCAATAATCATCACATTGCCTCATGGACATAATGCTGACCAGACTGACTATTTAATATACAAGCTAGTATTAAGGAAGATTGTCAAATCTGCAGTAGTTACCAATTTTAAAAAGTAATAAAAATGGAATTTCTAATGACATATAAGCATGATGATACTCAAGATGATGGAATAGCTTATGATACCTCATTTTCTTAAAAAAAAAAAAAGATTTATTTCAACTTATCCCAATATATCTAATTAAAACAAAGTTCCTTAAAATAGGTTTTTTTTAATTGGAAAGAAAAGGCTTTTATCAACTTAGAATAATAAAACCTAGAATAAGACACTGCTGGGAAAGGGGAGAGGAGACAGTGGGAGGTATGGAGAGAGTAACATGAAAACAAATATTCAGTTCAGTTCAGTCACTCAGTCTTTCTCTTTATGACCCCATGGACTGCAGCACCCCAGGCTTCCCTGTCCATCACCAACTCCAGGAGCTTGCTCAAACTCATGTTCGTTGAGTTGGTGATGCATCCAACAATCTCACCCTCTGTCATCCTAGTCCCCTCCCGCCTTCAATATTTCCCAGCATTAGGGTCTTTTCTAATGAGTCACTTCTTCACATCATGTGGCCAAAGTATTGCAGTTTCAACTTCAGCATCTGTGCTTCCAATGAATGTTCAGGACTGATTTCCTTCAGGATTGAATGGTTTGATCTCCTTGCAGTCCAGGGACTCTCAAGAGTCTTCTTCAACACCATGGTTCAAAGGCATCAATCTTCAACTCTCAGCCTTCTCTAGGATCCAAATCTCACATCCATACATGACTACTGGAGAAACTACAGCTTTGACTAGATGTATCTTTGTCAGCAAACTAATGTTTCCACTTTTTAATATGCTATATAGGTTGGTCATAGCTTTTCTTCTAAGGAGCACGTGTCTTTTCATTACATGGCTGCAGTCACCATCTGCAGTGATTTTGGAGCCCCCCAAAATAAAGTCTCTCTCAGTTTCCATTGTTACCCAATCTATTTGTAATGAAGTGATGGGACTGGATGCCAAGACTTTAGTTTTCCAAATGTTGAGTTTTAAGCCAACTTTTTCACTCTCCTCTTTCACTTTCATCAAGAGGCTCTTTAGTTCTCTTTGCTTTCTGCCATAAAGGTGGTGTCATCTGCATATCTGAGGTTATTGATATTTCTCCCCACAATCTTGATTCCAGCTTATGCATCATCAAGCCTGGCATTTTTCATAATGTACTCTGCATATAAGTTAAATAAGCAGGGTGACAATATACAGCCTTGACATACTCCTTTCTGATTTGGAACCAGTCTGTTTTTCCATGTCCACTTTTAACTGTTATTTCTTGACTGCATACAGATTTCTCATGAGGCAGGTCATGCAGTCTAGTATTCTCATCTCTTTCAGAATTATCCACAGTTTGTTGGGATCCACATAGTCAGAGGCTTTGGCATAGTCAATAAAGCAAAAGTAGGTGTTTTTCTGGAACTCTCTTGTTTTTTTGATGATCCAGCGGATGTTGGCAACTTGATCTTGGTTCCTCTGCCTTTTCTAAATCCAGCTTGAAGATCTGGAAGTTCATGTACTGTTGAAGCCTGGCTTGGGGAATTTTGAACATTCCTTTGCTAGTGTGTGAGATGAGTGCAATTGCATGGTAGTTTGAGCAATGTTTGGCACTACCTTTTTGGGGATTAGCATGAAAACTGACCTTTTCCAGTCCTGTGGCCACTGCTGAGTTTTCCAAATTTGCTGGTATATTGAGTGCAGCACTTTCACAGCATCATCTTTTAGGATTTGAAATAGCTCAATTGGAATTCCATTACCTCCACCAGCTTTGTTCGTAGTGATGCTTCCTAAGGCCCACTTGACTTCACATTCTAGGGTGTCTGTCTGTAGGTGAGTGATCACACCATCGTGCTTATCTGGGTCATGAAATTCTTTTTTGCATAGTTCTTCTGTGTATTCTTGCTACCTCTTTTTAATATCTTCTGCTTTTGTTAGGTCCATAATATTTCTGTCCTTTATTGTGCCCATCTTTGCATGAAATATTCTCTTGGTATCTCTAATTTTCTTGAAGGGATCCCTAGTCTTTTCCATTCTGTTGTTTTCCTCTATTTCTTTGCAGTAATCACTGAGGAAAGTTTTCTTATCTCTCCTTGCTATTCTTTGGAACTCTGCATTCAAATGGGTGTATCTTTCCTTTTTCCTTCACCTTTAGCTTCTCTTCTTTTCACAGCTATTGTAAGGCCTCCTAAGACAACCATTTTACTTTTTTGCATTGCTTGTCTTGGGAATGGTCTTGATCACTGCCTGCTTTACAATGTCATGAACTTCAGTCCACAGTTCTTCAGGCACTCTATCAGATCTAATCCCTTGAATCTATTTGTCACTTCCACTGTATAATTATAAGGGATTTGAAATAGGTTATACCTGAATGGTCTAGTGGTTTTCCCTACTTTTTTCAATATAAGTCTGAATTTGCAATAAGGAGTTCATGAGACATTACTTTGCCAACTAAGGTCCGTCTGGTCAAAGCTATGTTTTTTCCTATGGTCAGTATTGATGTGAGAGTTGGACTGTGAAGAAGGCTAAGCACCGAAGAATTGATGCTTTTGAACCGTGGTGTTGGAGAAGACTTTTGAGAATCCCTTGGACTGCAAGGAGATCCAACCAGTCCATTCTGAAGGAGATCAGCCCTGGCATTTCTTTGGAAGGAATGATGCTAAAGCCGAAACTCCAGTACTTTGGCCACCTCATGCAAAGAGTTGACTCATTGGAAAAGACTCTGATGCTGAGAGGATTGGGGGCAGGAGGAGAAGGGGACGACAGGGGATGAGACGGCTGGATGGCATCAATGACTTGATGGACGTGAGTCTGAGTGAACTCCGGGAGTTGGTGATGGACAGGGAGGCCTGGCATGCTGCGATTCATGGGGTTGCAAAGAGTTGGACACGACTGAGTGACTGAACTGAACTGATATGCTAATAAAATGGAAAATCTGGAGAAAATGGACAGATTCTTAGAAAAATTCAACCTTCCAAGACTGAACCAGGAAGAAATAGAAATTAAGGACAAGCCAATTACAAACACTGAAATCAAAACTGTGATAAAAATCTCCCAAAAAACAAAAGCCCAATACCAGACAGCTTCACAAGGGAATTCTACCAACATTTAGAGAAGCGCTAATGCCTATCCTTCTGGAACTCTTCCCAAAAAATAGTAGAGGAAGGAACGCTTCTAAACTCATTCTATGAGGCCACCATCACCCTGATACCAAAACCAGATAAAGATATCACAAATAAAGAAAATTTCAGGCCACTATCACTGATGAACATAGATACAAAAATTTGCAAAAAACTTCTGGCAAACAGAATTCAACAACATATTAAAAAGATCACACACCGAGATCAAGTCAGGTTTATTCAAGAGATGCAAGGATTTTTCAATATATGCAAATCAATCAATGTGATATATCATATTAACAAATTGAAAGATAAAAGCCATATTATAATCACAAAAGAGACAGAAAAAGTTTTCAACAAAATTTAGCACCCATTTATGACAAAAACTCTTCAAAAAAATGGGCACAGAAGAACCTACCTTAACGTAATAAAGGCCATATACAACAAATCCACTGCCAACATTGTTCTCAATGGTGAAAAACTGAAAGCATTCTACCTAAGATCAGGAACCAGACAAGGGTGCCCATGCTTACCACTATTATTGAATATAGTTTTGGAAGTCCTCACTCCAGCAGTCAGAGAAGAAAAAAAAATAAAGGGAATCTAGATTGGAAAGGAAGAAGGAAAACTCTCACGATTTGCAGATGACATGATACTGTACATAGAAAACCCTAAAGATACTATCACAATATTAGCAGAGCTAATCAGGGTAAAGATTTAGTAAAGTCATAGGATACAAAATCAATACAAACAATGAAAAATCAGAAAGAGAAATTAAGGGGCAAATCTCATTTACCATTGAAACAAAAAGAATAAAATACCCAGGAATAAACCTACCTGAGGGGACAAAAGAGCTGAATACAGAAAAATAGAAGATACAGGTAAAAGAAATCAAGGAAGACATAAGCATATAGAGAAATATTCAATGCTTCTGGGTTGGAACAATCAATATTGTGAAAATGACTATATTACCAAATGAATTCTACAGATTCAATGCAATCCCTATCAAATTACCAATGGCATTTTTCACAGAACTAGAACGGAAAATTTCACAATTCATATGGAAACACAAAGACCCTGAATAACCAAAGCAGTTGTGAGAAAGAATGGAGCTGGATAAATCAACTTACCTGATTTCAGACTACAAAGTTACAGTCATCCAGAAAGTATGGAACTTCACAAAAACATAAATATAGACCAGTGGAACAAGTAGTAAGCCCCATGATAAACCCACACACACACCTATGGGCACCTTATCTTTAACAAAGGAAGTGAGAATATACAATGGGGAAATGATATTCTCTTCAATAAGTTGTGCTGGAAGATCTGGACAGCTACATGTAAGGGAATGAGATTAGAACACTTCCTAACACCACAAAGATAAACTCAAAATGGATTAAAGACCTAAATATAAGAAAGAAACTATAAAACTCTTAGAAGAAAACATAGGCACTATATGATATAAATCATAGCAAGATCCTTTGTGACTTGCCTCCTAGAATAATGGAAATAAAAGCAAAAATAAACAAGTTGGACCAAGTTAAACTTAAAAGCTTTTGCACAGCAAAGGAAACTATAAGCAAGGTGAAAAGACAACCCTCAGAATGGGAGAAAATAATACCAAATGAAACAACTGACAAAGAATTAATTTCCAAAATATACAAGCAGCTCATACAACTCAATACCAGAAAAACAACCCAATCAAAAAGTGGGAAAAATACTTAAACAGACATTTCTCCAAAGAAGACATACAGATGGCTAACAAACACATGAAAAGAAGATCAACATCACTCATATTAGAGAAATGCAAATCAAAA